>JAMFRD010000096.1:52078-90684 GCA_025502685.1 Pascua sp. PH4015B | reverse complement strand
CCCCCCCCCCGGGTTATCTCGTCCCCTCCTCCAAGCTCACCCAGCAACTCATTCACTCTCCTCTCTGTCCATCCCTCCCTCATCCACACCGAATGTCAAACGCACCCAGAGTGACCTCCCCCCGTCGCCCCGAGCTCCTGCACTTGGTCCAACCTTCCCCACGCATCACCGCCGAACACCCGCCGCCGCCGCTCGCGGCCCCCTAGTGCGCGCGGGAGGGGCTGGAGCTGGTGCCGCATCGAGTGAGGCTGGGGATGGCGGGTTGGGAGCGGTGATGCTGAGACTTATCGCGATAGAAAAGCTGTGGAACAACTAGGAAAGTGGAGGGGCCAGGATGGTGGCGAGCGGCACTCTGTGGTGGCGAGCGCCGGGTGGCGAAGAGTGGAGGTGGCCTGTGACGAATGGGGAATAGTGTAGAGTGCGTTGGAACAGGTGTCGAGGAAGTGACAGTGTGAAGAGGGTGAGGTCGACGAGGTCGTGGCTCGAGGACGTGTTAAGATGGGTGGGCGGAGCAAGAGTGGCGCGCGGACAGGCACAGGTGGATGAGAGCAGAGAGAAGAGAGGACGCAACAAGTTGAGACACTGGAATGGCCGACGAGGAGAGATGACGATGGGTGTGCGGGGTCCCCACGTTTTGCCTACCGCTCCCTGGCTGGACTGCTGGTTGGACTGCGAGTTCGACTCGTGCCCCTTTCTGCATCGTCGCACTACTGTCCCGACCCTTGAAGCTGAACGACAAATAAGGCGATTGCATGACATTCTCATTGGCGCCTTGCGCTATAACAGCACCGGGAAGTGCACTCGCGGCTGCCAACACGAGGCTGCTGGCACCGGCCTCCAACTCGCCGTCGAGACCAAACTGCGGGTCGAGCGGCTAAGTAGTGAGTGTCTGGTTTGCTTTCTAATGTCTGAGAGATGCGGAGCATTCTGCCGTCAGAAGACCAAAGCTTGAAGTGCTGGTACTGACACTGTTTTCTCACCGTTGGCACCGTCCTTGTGATGTATAGATAGTAGCCACCCGCCGGGACCCAGCACCTCGTCGGGCTCTGGCTTCCACCAAATGCCGCCCCGAAGGGACAGGTTGCAGCCGACGCAGATTGGCTGTTGTGTAAAGGTGTTGCCAGTGATGGGGATGTCACCATCCCACTGTCCAAAGCAGACTACAGCAGACACTGTCAGCAAATTGTCCCCCTCCCTCGTACCATTGCTGCATAGACAGGGTAGAGTTCTTGCAGTTTATCCGCCAGTTCGAGGTCATGGTTGCCCAACCACACGGAACCGATCATCTTCATGTGAGCGCGCGCCGTTCAGTCCCCACTTTACGCTGCCAAGAACTTCTACAGTCAGTCCAATTCGGCCCCCGCGGACCGCAGAGCATTGTGACTCAGGTGGGGCGTCACACTGCCCGGGAAGATTGCTCGAGTTGCCGATGGCCCGCGGTTGAACAACTTCCACGTCCCCGACGGGGTAACGGACGTGTTTTCATGGAGCTCGACTAACGCGATGGTTGTATTGTTGGACTCATTTGGGACGGGGTCGGTCTGGTCGGCGATGGAGGGGGAGTTGAACGTGGCAATGGCTGTGGGGCCGATGGAGCCGCTGGCGGTTAGTGACCCCCGTGCAATGACAGTTGCCACGACGAGGACGAAAGTGAGGAGCATGTGCGACGGTGCGATTAGTAGGTACAAGAAAGTGCCAAGTTGGGTTGGCAGAGGTGCGGATGCAGATTGAAAGAAGGTCGTTCGTTGGATCTTTTACACGAGCAAGCCAGATGCGGCGTTGTAGCGACGAAGCACGATACTGGTAAGATTGCAGCAGTCTTATCACTTCGGAGTGTGCAGCAAGCCAAGCCGCCCCGTCCGCTGCGCACCCCCTTTGACGTCGGCTATGGTGGATACGAGGCAAGGACGAGGTTCGTGCAAACCTTGTAGAATACTGTTCTTCCTTGACAAGCAGCATCGACTGACATAACCGATACCGCACCCTCCTCCTTCGGTCCCATTTTCCTCTCTTAGCATGATGTTTAGACTCATTCCGTTGCCAGGAATGAACTCCACGCCCACGCCCTCGAGATGCCCAACAAACGCGAGTTCTTCATTGCAAAGCATGCCCCATGTCCCAATGGCTACTGCAGCATGCAGCGAAGTATAAGATATCTGCCAAGCGAAAGACGCAGTTAGTTCAGAGGAGTAGTAGCGACTGTGCCGACAGTGGCGGCAGTGCCGAGTGTGCCTTTCTGTGGCGGTGGCTATTCACATAGAGACAGGAACTTGGGCGTGTTTTAGGCCTTTAAGGCACTGTAGTCATGCAGCTACTGTAGTTGCTATGGCACGCCTGAGCCCCAAGACGTCCTCGACACCTATAAAGGCACCAAACAAAGCCTATTCCAGCAAACGGCCCTGCCAAGTCTGAACCAGCGCGCCAAGCTCTCTGTGACGCCTCGAGGATCCACCAAGTGGCGATGCGTCGCTACCGGATAGTACATAAATACCTGGCTATGATCCGTCCTTGTTACCATCCTACCCTTCTTCCACCTCACAACAATATGTCCAAACGCGCTAGCATCATCCATAAGACTCTGTACGCACTAGGTGCGCTGGTCGGCCTCGTCCACTTTGCACTCGTCCTCTCCACTATGGTGGTTGGGTACGATGGTATTGAGTACAGCGACCCTCTCGCCGCCAGAATAATGGGCCCAATCAATGCAGAGATGAAGGCAGAGTTCTATAGTGAGTGCGAAACTTTTTTCGGTGGGCTGACTGGGCAGAGCAACGTCGCGCCGCCCTGCCATGGCGCATTCCGGCGTGTGTCGTTGCGGGCCTGGGTGCTGTCTACTACGCGGTTCAGTAAGTGTCGATAGAAGCACAGTTGATCACAATTGACACGCACAGCCTCGTTGTCCGACACGTTCGCCCCGCGAGCAGCTTTCTCCATATCGCCTGCGACCTGAGTGCCAACTTCACCCTCTGTGTGGCCCTGATTATCGTTCTGGCGGGCAAGTTTCTCCTCATCAACATGTGCGTATGGAGCTAGACTTTTGACCTGATTGTCACAGATTGACGTTTGTGACGGCCGGCTTTGCCATCCTCCAGTGTGTTTTGGTGAGTTTGCGATTGTGTTCGGAGTTAATCCTCTAGGTCGGCATCACATTCCTAGTCGAATCCATCCTGGCTTTCCGCACTGGCCTACCCATACGCCGCGTCTTGAACATGAGCTTCGATCAACTGGCCACGAGGGACCCAGGCGACCACTCCCCCACCGACAGCCTCTCACCCACGGCCACCCGGGGCAAGGAGTTTGTTTGAAGATCATGACCGCTGAAGTACTTGAGAAGAATTTTGTATCATGACGCTTCCTCAGTATGACTCGGCGACGATTCTACGAGAATAGTTTTGTACTCTACACTGTAACTGCAACATGTATGCCGTTTGGAAGACACAGCGTTGTCGCTGCCATTAGATTGTAACTTGGACCGGTTGCAGTTTCAGGCCACCGTGTTGACCGTCAACAGGGTGTGACGACGAATTGTCTCCAGGATCAGATCGATGCAGGTATAACTCTCAAACGGGATCCCAAAGGCTAGAGTACAATTCATGTCGGTTTTTTACAATGGCTCGTCTGTGCTTCGGCCCCCAAACTTGTGGAGATGCGCTTGTGCAACTAGTACAACGGCAACAGACAGCGAACTGCAACCACCTATCAGCACGCAGCATCACCAACAGCAGCACCACCAACGACCACCACAACTGTAGCAGGTAGCTCTGGCGGCGGGCAACATGTATAGTGTTCGCTTCTAGATTACAGTACAAGGCAGGGTACAGTCTAGGCTACGGCATGGAGGCGTGGATGGAGGTGTAGATGGAGGCGTGGATGGACAAGGGGATGGTGTTTGTGAACTTGAGGTCGAGTCGAGTTTACGCTCGAGCTCGATGTCTTTTGTATTCGGGTCTGCCGTCTGGGAAGTCTAAAGAGGGCGGGTTGTGCATGCAGTTCGGAGTAGTAATACTATGGAGATACCCAACTCGAGGTGAGACAGATAAGGCTGGATCAGTGTGCTGACGTCATGACGGTCTTGGCCGAGTGACGTTTCGGGTCCGACGAGACTTGAAGCGAGGACCATGCGGCACCCATCCCTCTTGGCCTGAACAAACTACTACTAGACATGACAAAGGCGTCGAGGCGTGTCTCACGTTCACCCACTTGGCCACGATGCGTATCATACAAGCACTCACGGCTCTGAGCGTCTGTTTGCAGGCCGTCGCCGTCTCACAGGCGCCGTTCGGCGTGGACAAGCAAGGGCTGAAGCCGACGCGCCTCCTCTCGAAGGGCACGAGGGCGTACATCGCCGAGCTGCAGGAGCGCTGGGGTCTGGGGGGCGTCTCGATCGCGGTGGTCGCGTCGCCCGCGTACAAGCACGGCGTGGAGGGGACGGCGTCGGGCAAGTGGCACAAGGAGACGTTCAGCGCGGGCGCTGCCGATGCATCTGGCAAAAACGTCAACGACAACGTGGGTACCGACGATAAGATGGGACACTTACGCGGCAGAGTCTGTTCTGCATCGCCTCCAACTCGAAGCTCTTCACGGCGATGGCTGTGGGACTGCTGATCGAGGACGAGACGCGGCTTCCCAACGGGGACAAACTCAGCCTCACGACCAAGGTCAAGGACGTCCTGCCCGAGTGGAAGCTGTCGGACGCATACGCGTCCGAGCACGCTACCGTCTCGGACCTGTTGTGTATGTTGAGCATGCTGGCGAAGCTGACGTGTAGCGATGCGGTCGGGCATGCCGCGCCACGACCTCTCGCATGGGTAAGCCCTCCGCACCTCTACACTTCCACACACCTCTACACTTGCACACCCGCCTGACACACAGCGACGTGCCGCCCGCCGACCTGATCCGCAACCTACGCAACCTGCCCACGCGCGCCGAGCTGCGGCAGTACTGGCAGTACCAGAACGCGCACTACGTCGCGCTGTCGCACATGGTGCCGACGCTCACGGGCGAGGCGTTTGTCGACTTTGTCAAGCGGCGCATCCTCGACCCGCTCGGTATGGGTGCGACGACGTACAACCACACGCTCGCAAGGGAGACGGGACGCCGGACCGAGGGCTTCTCGCACACGAATACCAACTTTACGCGCTGCGCCGAGCGCTGGAAGGGCGCGCGCGACCTCGACGCGAGCTGTAGGGGCACGACCGAGTCGTTTGGGTGGTTTATCGGTAGTGACGGGGTGAATGACGCGGGACCGGGCGGGGTAGTCACCAGCGCTGAGGACATGGTGAGTTGTGGTGTGCGAGGGGGGAACGACACCAAGGGACGCGGAGCCAGAGGGGACAAAGTGATGCCCTCATGAACCGACCATGCCCGGGTAGGCGCCGCCTCATTGACGCTCGGGCATGGGCATAAAGCGCGCACTGGTGGCCATGGGGTTGTCAAATGCGGATGATGGAATGCTGCTTTACTGGCCCAGACCGAGAGTCCGCCGTTTGGGAGATTCCAACCTGGCCTGACCAGTACACCACCTGGCAGAGCAGGGTACCCTCACAATGGTCTACCGTCCGTCTCACCGCCGACGACTCTGGGCAACATGCCCCAGACGCCCGGACGCCAGGTGGCGCCCATGCCGGGCTGGCCCAAAGGATGAAGCATGGGAACGGTGCCGGGACTCTGCTGCACTCTGCCGAGGCGACTAGGCTCACACCAGACCACCTGGCTCGCCGAGCTCCTCGCCCCGCGCGTCCTCCCCCGCAGCTTCCTCGCCAGCGCCGCTACGCCCATCATGATCGCCGCGCCGAGCCGGCACCCCGAGCTGAGCGACCGCGGCTATGGCTTCGGGCAGGACGCATACACGTACCGCGGCTTCCGTGCGGTAGCTCACGGGGGCGACGTGCCGGGGCAGATGTCGATGGTGGTGCGGTTCCCGAGTGAGGGGTTCGGGGTGGTTGTGATGGTGAATGACGAGTACATGGGCGGGCGTCTGCTGGACGTTTTGGTGTATGCGGTGGTGGACAACCTGCTGGGGCTTGAGCGTGTGGACTGGGAATCCCGGACGTGGGAGGCCTTCATCGGCGATGTGCGCGGTGCCGCACCGACAGCGCGGCCACGCAAGCCAGCAGAGCCAGAGGGCGGGTTCGACGGCGTCCCCGGCCTCTACGGACATGCGGGCTATGGTCCCCCCCGCCGCCTCGTCCCCGCCGACGAAATCGCCGCCACACACAAGGCTGTAGCTGCCCACATCCCCACCGACGTACCCACCTTCGTCCTCGTGTTCGACCACCTGTTCGTCACCGCCATCGTCTACTCTCACTTTGACGGCCAGCTCTACAACGCCACCGGCGTCTGGGTCAGCCCCACACACCCCGAGCGCGGCCTCGTCCTCCAGACCGCCACGGCTGTCATTGTCCCCAGCGGCATTGGCATGTTTGGCGGCTTTGCGGGGTATGGCGCTAGTGTGCCCCTCCCGCCGCTGGCGGTCGAGGGCGTCGAGGAGGCCGCCGAGGTCTTCTTCCGCCGCCAGGATTAAGGCGTGTACGTGTGTTTGTGTAGGGGGTGTTGCTTTCGTGTGGCCATTTAGCCTCGTACATACCGAATATATGTACATGATGAACAAGCCCGTTCTCCCTTGCGCCCAATATCGTCTCTCTTACTGACCCCGTCCTAACCCGCCTGGCATAAATCCACTAGCCAAGGCACAATTACGACCCCGCAACGGGGGGTGTGGGGGAGGGAAACGGGGAAGCGTGATCCGGAGCATACAGGGTGGTACAGCGATACACTCCCCGATCGTAAGTGCGAGCACCGTCCAGGTAGCAAGAAGCACTGTGTCTCGGGATACATTTGTGGTCTTCTTGGCCCCAGTGGTGGGTGCGTACTTTGTAACGTGCTCCGTGATCATGCGACACGACGAACGTAGGCATGACTGTCCCCCCATGTCACACATACCGAGGGAGATCTGTAGATATGGTCCCGAATAGCGACAGCGGACACCGCTGGGTACTGTGGCTGTGGTCGGTGAGAGTCGCCCAGTGCTTGGTGGCTCGAATGGGGCTGTGATTTGGCAGCTTGTTGTGATATGCCTCGCCTGATGCTGGTTACGCTGGTCGCCGCCCCCTGTCGACCAGGATTGCTCAATGTTGGCCTCCAGTTGCTCGAATCCCCATCGCCTGAGCATTTGTCTCGAGTGGTTTTATCAAGTATGGCGGCACCTTGGGCGCTCGAACGCGCAACTTGTGTAACGGTACTTCGGCCTCGAGCCCGGGATCGGTGCGGAGCTGTGTGCACAAGCGAAAGGCATTGCTGCGTCGTGCGACGGCACTGCGATGAGCACGCGATCGTAGAACGAGTCGTTTGGAGGCTCCAGCGTGCTTCTGTCGTGGCCACCCGGCGTTCGTCGTTGTGAAGGGAGCTTTTGGCATTTTCTTGTTGTCTTGTTGATGCCCAGTCATTGGTGCTATTTTCTCACACTGCGCCCTCCCACTCTTCATCTCCACAGAACATAAACAGAACGCGCAATGCCCCCACAAAGCCGCAGCGAACACATGAACCCATGGTATCGTAGAGTGTACAACACGATATAAAAATCCCCTGGAATAAAAAAAGAGAAGAACAAAGCCCCCCCGTCACCTACGCCCCCCGATTTTCCCCCCTTCGTGACCATTCTTGTTCTTGTGGCCTGGAGCGCGACCTATCCGCTGCGAGGAACCGAGAATTTCGAGAACCGACAAACCGACATACCGAGAGCGAACGACAACCGACCGACCGACGCGACAACCGAGCGAGAAACCGAAGAAAAAGGAAGAGAATAAAAAGAAATGACGAAATAAAAACCAGAACTGGCGTTCGTGTGGTGCCGACCTCGAGCGTGGTGCCTTCTGTTCCAGCTCGAAACGTACGCGCCTCGAACCGTGAGGCGGACTTGTCGTGTGCGTCTCTGGCGCTTGGTGCTCCACTCTACCCCTGCTCTACTCCTGCTCTACCTCTAATCTGGGCGCTTTCCCCCTGCCCAGACGGCTCCGTTCCGCACGCCTACGCAGGCTGGACAATGGGCTTGCGATCGAGGTCGATATCCTCGACCTGCACCTCTTCCCAGCCCTTCTCCCGGTCGACCTTGAGATGGCTCACGTCGCGGACGGCGGAGCGCATGTCCATGTCGACGTCGTCGGCGAGCTCGTCAGCATCGACAATGACGCCCATGTCGTCGTCGCCAGTGCTCCCCGAGTCGCCACGTGCGAGCCCTGGAGGCGCAGAGACGGGCGACTGGTTGAGGGGCGGCGAGATTGGGATGCCGGCCTTGCGGAGCAGCGCCTCGAGGTGGTCGATGTGCGAGACCGCCTTGCGGAGGATAATGGCCTTGGAGTCGGTCGCGATCGAGGAGGGAAGGGCGGCGCGCAGGGCCTGGAATCCGGTGTTGATGGATCTGGAAATGTTAGCTACATGTCACAAATAATTTTTCTGCTGCGCTTCAAAGCCACGGTTCATCTTTATGCCGCACTGCGGGGTGGATGACGAATGGGCGTGGCCAAATTCCGCCATCCGCGACCCCAAACGGGAATAACACCTGGAATACGTCGTACTCACTCGCGCCGCTTCTGCTCCGACTTGAGGTGCGCAAGCCGCCTGCTCTGCCCACCACCATACTCGCCGCGTGGCGTCTGGGGCGTGGGCCAGTCGCCTCCGTCGGACGAGCTAGCGCTCCGCGCCGCCGCGACAGGGGCGCTGGCAGCAGGTGGGCCGTAGCGTGATGAAAGGGCCGACGCGGCCGAGTGCGAACGTGAGCGGCCGGCGGTCGGGGCATGCATGTATGCTTCAGGAGGATATGGCGACGGGGCCATGCTCTGCTGGATGGAGCGGAGCGGCGGGGACGCGTCACGATACCGTGGAGGAGACGGGTTGGCGCGGTAGCAGTTTGCTCCGGGGCCGGGACCGGGGGATGGACCATGGCCCGGGCTAGGTCCAGGGGCGAGGTGGCGGCCTCCACCAGCTGGCGACATGTGGGGCTGGGGTGGTTGAGGCGGGGCGTGGCCGTGTCCGCTGTGGTTGCTGTGACCGCCGGGTGAG
Source organism: Pascua sp. PH4015B (assembly GCA_025502685.1). Classification (NCBI taxonomy): domain Eukaryota; kingdom Fungi; phylum Basidiomycota; class Tremellomycetes; order Trichosporonales; family Trichosporonaceae; genus Pascua; species Pascua sp. PH4015B. The sequence goes on along the minus strand of JAMFRD010000096.1, from coordinate 81,627 downwards.
CGGTCGTCGGGGCGGACGCCGTCCCTATCACGCCCGGCGCCATTTGGGTGTTGGCCATTGACGGGCGAGTCGTACGAATACGACGGGCGCAGCCCACCGAGCGAAAATAGTTTTGGTGAGGCCGCGCGTGAACTCTCGGGTGACGCGGGCGGTGGTGGACCCATGCTGCCGTTCAGGTGGCGCGAGGGTTGGCCGCCAGGTGAACTTGTGGCAGTGGCCGAGGCGGACAGAGAGGCAAACGAGGGCAGAGGGTAGCGTTCGCCCATGGAATAGCGAGTAGAGTGGTCACTCTGGGTACGGGGCAGCGGCGGTCGTGTCGCCGACTGTGGAGTGGGCATGGACTCGCGCGAGTCCCGCGACCCACGGGAGTCACTTCGGTCGCGGCCGTCGCGGGCGTGGTGGCCATCACGGGGGTCACGCTGGTCGCGGGGGTCACGAGCATCCCTCGGGTCGCCGCCGTTGCGAGCGTCGCGTGGGTCGCCGTGACTTGGTTGCCGTTCGTGGAGGACGTGGAGTGGCGCACCGCTATTGGGTGGTGGGAGAAAAATGCGGTCGTCTTGCGGCGTGTTGCCCACGCTCTGGCGGCGTGGATATGGGTGGGCACGGTATGATGAGAGCGACGACGGGGAGCGTGCGCCCGGTGAAGGCAAACCCCGCGGGCTGCGCTCGGCGTAGGGGATGGGGATCGACATGGCAAGGGCGGGTGCACGCTCGGACTGGGGTGAGTATGGCATGACTTTGCCGAGTTCCGAGGCGGACCAGGCGGTGGTCAAGGCAATCGTCGGTCGAAGAGGGTCACAGCGTCGACTCGTGCGAATTAACAGTGAGGTATAACGCTGGGAACGGCGGGAATAATCCAAACTTGACCCGGTACGAGCCGAGGTAAACAGTGCCCGGGTGCAGGTTCCGCCAGTTGTGATAAAAGTCGAACGGTGCCGCTCGAGGTGGCGGCTGGTGTAGCAACAAAAGTTGTTACAGTCCCAAAAATGCGTGCGGCAGGTGGCAACTATCCAATGTCAAGAACAGTGGATGGAGGCGTGGGACGATGGCGAGACGCTCGACTTGGGTGTTCGTGTATTGTGAAACTGATTCACAGACGAGGAGCGGGAAAAAGCGAGACGAGACAGAACACCCAGCAAAAGGGGGGTTTGTAGGTTGGCTGTTGGTCGGGGCGGGGGCCGGTCTTGGCACGGGGGGTGGGTACGGTATGGGGGGAGGGTTTGGGTTGGGGGATGTGGTCCAGTGGTGTGGTCCTGTGGGTCCTGTGGGATGTGGGGACGGTGTTGGGGCTGCCGATCAGGTGGGGTGGTGGGGGGATGAGGGGCCCTCGTCAAGCCGCCGGCTCGCAACGTGCAGCAGCCGTGCCTTGGGCAAAAGTAGGGAGACAAGAGTCGTTTGGCTCGGTTTCGCGAGGTTTTTGGTGCCGCCAGGGAAAAATACGGAACAACCCAGGGAGCAGAGGAGGATGGGGACAAGGAGGGACGGGGAACTGGGGGGCGACACAGGGGTGATGGGATACAGATCACAGATCACAGTCTGTCCGCAGCGGCGGACGTGGTGTGGTGTGGCGCAGACTGCGAATTACAGGGACACTGGTCGGAGAGTGGGCGTGGACGACAGGGGTTGTGGAGGCTTGTCGAGATCGAGAATCGAAAGGGAAGAGGGACACGAGGGGTACAACTTGGTGGACGAACCGGCGACAAGGACGCGAGGGTGGGCGCGCGCCAGGTATTGGATAGCGACAGGTATTGGATAGCGACCGTGTGGCGGCAGCCCCTATTCGTTACGCGTCTCCTTGTCTCTCTGCCTGTTATATTAACCGCAGGTCGGCGTGCACCGACGGTTGTTCGCGCCGAGTGCGTTGTTGGGACTTTTGTGCTTGCACAGGGACGGTTGGTCGGCCCGGTGCTCGGTGGTCGGCACGTTCGGGGCGTTCTCGGCGGCGAGCACGGTTCAGTGCTGCTGCGCGTGTGGAAGGGACGTCGGCGTGAGTGCTAATGCGCCGAGATGGTGGTGTGGGTGGTCAAGGGCGCGATAACAGATCTTTCAGAGCGAGGAAGGTGGTGTGATGGATTGAGTGACAATGATGGGGCGCGGTATGAGGGCGGCGCTCACAGCCAAGGTGCAGTGACTAGCTCGGCGTGGGGTGATCGTACCGGGGGTGACGAGATTCTATCGTATCCTGTGTCCTGGACAGGCGAGGCGGCAAGGTAGTTCGAAGCGCGCTTCGAGCGTGTAAGTTGGTGGCTTGTCTGTCGTTGCGCAGTACCGAGGGGTGCTCGAGGGCTGCAGTCGGTGAAGCGGTGGGCAACGTGCGCTGTGTCGTGGCGCTGGGTGTGCGACCGACAACAATAGAGGCGTAGAGGTAACAACGACGCCGCGGTGGGGTGTGTCCGAGGCGAGAGAGTGACAGTCAAAGTGACAGGCCGAACCGGAGCAACGAGAAAGAGAAAGGGAGAGACGAGGTGGACGAGCGAGGGCGATAGGGTGCAGTCCTTGCTTGTAGTGCCGTATTCCTTCCCTCTGGACTGTCGGCGCCAAGTGTACCGTAGTAGTAGTGTTCGATAGGGGCGTGGGGGGGCGTGGGGTCGGATCGGGGGCGCCGGGGGTGCGGCCGTGCCTTGCCTTTGTTGCAAGATGTGCGGTAATGGGGATGAGGCAATGGAACCGAGACTACCGAACAACCGTTGTGGTCAAACGACAAAGGGACGGAATGAATGCTAGAGCAGGTGGGTGGGGAACGTAGGGATTTGCCAGGATCAAGATGGCAGGTGGGCTGCGGCAACCACAAAGACGACAGTCACGGGGGTGGTTGAGTTGCGGCACCGGCTGACGACGCGGCTTGGCACCCTGTCGAGGTGTGTTGATGGGACTGGGTCAACTGGGTTGGGTTTGGTTGGAATGGAGCGTACGAGGGCGAGGCAAGCGAGTCAGACACAGGCAATACAGCAGCACGAGCGTACCAGCGGCAGCACCAGCAGCCTGTATGCAGCAAAAAGTGGTGGTTTGGGGGTGTCTACGTCTGTTGCCCCGGTTCGATAATGTGCCCATGTGCCGGGCCGGATACCGCCGTAAACGAGGGTCGGGGGACGGTTTTCGCGCGGGGCCGCGGGTGATTCGGCGCGTCATCCGAGGTAGGGAGTAGCAGGCAGCAGCAGGCAAGAGGGCCCGCAGAAGCTGCAGAACGCATGCATGCCGCACACACTTGGATGCACACACGACCAAGCCATAATGACCACAAGAGGTCCTAGGTGTGAGTAGCTTCGGCAGACTATCCGGAGGTGGCAGGCAGTAAGCGGCAATGCCATGGGCTCGTGCCGGCAGCGGCGATCAGCGCTCTAGGCACAAGGACAGGGGCGGGACCCCCCTCGGCCCTTGGTCTCGCTGGGCGCTGGAAGCGGTTAATCGCAAACTTTGGATTGGGGGAGATCTCGCATCGTATGTGCTCTACCAAGAGAAAATGTGCACGTGCAGAGGCAGGCGCCTGGCTGCGGCCAACTGGGGGCAAGGGGCAACGATACCGCGGCTAGGGCCCGGGGCATGTGGCCTCTTGCGGTGATTCAGGTGAGAGCCAGAGAGAAATGCCAGATGGGCATGTCGTGCGTACGCGTGCGTGATCGTCCCTTAGCCTTGATTAACGGCCATTTAGCCTAGGACACCATACCCATACCCACCTCTTCTCTTTGGCTCGCGTGCCATCCACACAGCGCCCCCGACGTCGGAACACTCCCTGGGCAGCACACAGGAACGGCATCCACGCCGCTGCCCAATCACGCCCAACGGGCAGTACGGCGGCACGTTCTTTGGTGCATGAACCCGATGTGGGTTGTGGGGTGAGCACATGCACTCCACTCGTGCCCATGTGTCTCTCTCTGCATTGTCATGCATTTGCCGCTTGGCCCGGGCGCTGGCCGCGCGCTGGCCTGGTGCCCCAACGTGTTAAACGTGCCCACGTCCTTGCCTCGTGCCCAGCATGGGTGCCTGCATGCCTGACCGTGCCTCGCGTTGGATGTCGCCTTGCCTCGCCCCTGCTGCCTGCGCGCCTGCCCTTGTCCCGGTTATTTGATTTAGGCTGTCAGCTGACAGGTTCGGACCTGGACGACAGCACGACGAAAAAAAAAGGCGCAACCAAAGGCAAGAGGCAGGAGGGAAGGGCCCATGTTGGACCTGGCCCCCACGCGGCTGGCCACTATCCTGGGCGTTCGCGTTCCGGCGTCCTGACATCCTGACTTGCGTCCTGGCGTTTCCAAAGAAAACTGCCGATCTTGTGCCGAGGGACCGAGCGCCGGTTTCCAAAGCCCCGACCACCCGAACCAACCCACTCACCCTCCACCACGTTCATCCCCTCATACGCTCACCGGACCGGACAGTGCCAAGGGGCGTGTTAACGATGACTGACGTACGGTGGACTCGCGGTATTTGACGGAGATCACGCGGGGCGGGCATGGAATCATTTTTTCTTGTATTGCGTTTGGTTTGTCTCACGCCCCAGTCCAGACTTCTGGGGAAACCCATCCCATCCTCGGTCCGACCAGACTGCCGTCGCCAGAGCCCGCGGCCAAGCGACACAATCATACAATGCCGCTGCTCTCTGTCCCCAGTGCTTCGGTGCCCCGAGGCATGGTGGCGCCCAGAGGCCAGAGGCTAGTGTCCCAAGACAAGTCGTGTGCATGACGATTGTCCCTTTGTTATTTGCTCGCGCCTCGACTTTCCGAATACCTGTTTGATCGTGGTTTTTATTCCCGTCCCTGGCTAGGGCTAGCGTCGGGGCCGCCTGGGGCGCCATGCACAACGGCCGTCGCCACGTCGCCAATTGTTGGTCAGCACCCCAGGTGGCCCCGCGGTATGCACAGTTAGTCACGCGGCTGATATCTCTCGCCACGGTGGCCTGCGGCGTGCGGCGCACTCGACTGCAGCACCCAAACAATAAAGCATCCAATGCAAGGGGTCAAACGAAACTGGTCACGACCGAGGACCGAGGCATGTGCATGATGCGCAGCAAGGAGGATTGTGTCCGATGCACGCCACCATTCCACCATTCCAATCAGCCGAGACCTGTAGGCGAGACGAGAGGAGACTCGACGCAGCGCAAGACACAACGTGCACAACACCGAGCATCGACACGCTGCATTCCTCCACACACGGGGGTCAAGGGGGGGCACGTTGTTATGAAGCCCGCCTCGAGCGCCCCCATGTGGGCACGAGCGCGGCCCCCGAGGTTGCTCCTGAGCACGTCAGGAGGATCAGGAGTGAAAGAGAAAGGGCGCGAGGCAAAGACGCCGAGTGTACACATGCACATGCACATGGCCCAGCTTGCCACCCATGCCGCCCCGCGCGCCCTGCACAACCCCCTCGGGGATGGGCCGATGCCGCATGCTGACCAAAAGCACATGTTCACCCGCGATCCACAAGCGCGCTAGACTTACGCTAATGCGTGGCATGTGGGGCAGGGAGCAAGGGTTATTACACGTTATTGGCCATCGCCGCATGCCCATGTGCCACTGTGATGCCATTTCATTATGTCGCATGCCCATTATTAACCACCAGCGCGGGGCCCGCAGCCTCCCGCAACGAGGCATCCAAGGCACACCTGCAAACAGGTGACAGATGACAGAAGACAGAAGGCGTGGGTTTTAGTGTTCGTTAACCTCGCGTACTCGCGTGCGCCTGTTTTATTTCCACACCCCACCCATCATGGACATTCCGTGATCGGCTGCCGTGCCCACCCATGCCCATGGTGATGCTCGCCCCGTTGCTCCACACCTCCGCCTCATTTAGCTCCATGCCTCGATACGCTGCAGTACCAGTAGTTACCACCCCCGCAACGCACCCCAGAACCTAGTGTTGCAACTGTGGCTGCGCATCTGCGGCAGCCGTCGTCCCCAGGCCAACTGGCCAGCTGGCCAGGTGGGCCATGTGAGCTGGATTTGCCGCAGTTTTGCCGAGTACCCCTCCCTTGTGGACAGCCCTGCCAAGCCCGTGGCAGGTGGCACCTGCACGGCCGCAGTGGAGGCAATCAAGGCCGCCGCAAAGGATGGGCGCTGGCGGTGCCACCTGCCACCTGCTATCCAGCGGCCAGGCGTGCATGCAAGCGGGCAGCTGCACACAGGCCGATGGTAATTGGACAGGGCACCGAAGCCGTTCGCGTCGCTCGCCTGGTGCACCCGAAGCTGAACATGTCTTGTGACCTCGGCGTCTTTGTGTCCCAAACAACGAGGCAACGGGGATACAACGGCGCGCTTAGTTGTCTGGCACATGCACATGGACAGGCACATGGGCACCCGAGTGTGGAGCTACAAAAGTCCGTTGCGGGGCCTGGTTGGGGCCACACCACCGAGGGTAGCGTAGCCCCCTGCTGATCTCGTGCCTGAGCGTTTTGGCCCTGGGTGCCGTGTTGAACGCGCAACCGAGCATCGGGATGTGGTACCCCCCTGGGCCCTGTTGTTCTGTCCATTCACGATTGGGCAGGCTTGGCGTTCACGTGGGGAATCGCAAGCCAGGTACCGCAGCGGCAACGGTCTGTGCGTCATTGCGAGTTGTCGGCGATCTGGGGATCTGGCAAGGGGTGATAGAGCGAGGTGAAATGTGACGATCGTAAGGACGATTTGGCGAGACGAGCAGCGATTCAAGCGACACATTCACCCGCCCCACCGGAAGAATCTGCTGCAGGCTGCAAGCCGGGTGGTCGAGAAAGTGTGCGACATGACTGCGGGGACACGAGCGGGCTACACGAGCGGGGCACACTTGTCGGGGACACTAGGGACGACAGGAGGCGAGGCCGCACGGGCCTGTGCACATGGGTAAAAGACGACATGGCTGACACTTCGTGTACTGCGGGGACACTGCGGGGGACACGGGCGGTGGAGGACAGGCCGACACGGGGGTACACGGGGGTACACGGGGCGCAGAACTGGGTGTGTGCGGGGCACATGTAGTCCAGGGGGTGGTGCAGCGTCGAAAGTAACCGACACGACACGGGGGCGAGGTGTCAAGCTAGCCTCGATGCGAGGTATGCGGCGTGGGCGGCCCGAGACGAGGCAGGTTCAACGGCGGAGACTGGTGCGAGATACAACAGCATGTAAAATACCCGACGCATGCGAGGGCGAGTTTTCTGCATTTCTCAAAGGACAATGCCAAGAAGTCAGGCATATGGGGGTGAACAGAAATTTACAGTTAATCTACAGGGCACAGGCGTCGATCGCAGGGGCCAAAGGATGGTGCGAGGCAGCTGCGGGCGTTGGGTGGCAACGACAGGACAAAGGACAAAGGACAAAGGACAAAGGACGGGGAATGGCCAAGATCCGAACGACGCGCCGCGCGTCGTGCCACCAAACCACCTACATGCCTCCACCAAAGCATGTCTTGGCACTCGTCGGAAACAGCGTCTGCAGTGTGCTCGTGGTGTCCATGGCACTGCGTGCTGCACCAATTGGCCGATGCGTGAATGGCGGCAAAACTCGGGATCCGTGGGCCGTGGAGATATGCTTGCTCGTCGTCGGTCGAAACGCTGCGCAGGGGATTGATTACTGGGGATACAGTACGGGGGAAATGTGATACATGCCATGGCGATCCTCGATCTTGGAACTGGGGCCCATGGCACGTGGGCTGGCGACCTGGGCTGGGATTGGGACGAGCTGGGACTTGGGACCAGGTGGGACGAGCTCGGGCAGCTCGGCTGATCGGCTGCGCGCTGCTGCTGACTGCCGAGATCTGCACACAGCGGAGCGATTGAAACAGCTCCAGCAGCATCATGGAGTAACTCGGCATGGCGCAGAAATGTCACAGCACAGGTTTTTCCTTGCGTAGCCCTGATGTTATTACCCAGAAAACAAAAGACTCGCCAGAAAACGGCCGCCGTGAGCAATCAGACTACCCCTAAGGTATTATCAAACCTCGACTGCCAGTCTCGTCTCCGGTCTCGACACGCTCGACGAGGGTCGTGCGCTAGACTTACCCCCTCGTATCCCTCGCCAAAAGCACGCGCCCCGTCCGAGTCTTTGGACAAAACCAAACGCCGCCACACCGCCACACCGCCACACCGCCACGCCACCAGGCCGCAGTCCATGTGAGGATGTGGGGACGGCATTATGCGGCGAGGAAAACATATCCGGGGTGATACGCACCAGCACCAGTGGGGAGCGAGAGAGTGAGGCGGAGGACACAGCCTTTTACTTCGCCGAGTCACTCGTGTCCCCGCAACCTCTGGGCTCTGACAGAATCACCCAAGAATTCGTCTGCCGACGCCAAAATGACGCCAAACTTGACCTCGTCGAGTCTGGTAACGGCGGACAGCGCCGTCTCCCCCTTGATTCCGCTCTTCAATGACACCCAAGGACTGGTGACCGTGCGGTATTGCTCCATGCCCCGCCACTGATGCCACATTCCCCCCCTGCCTCTCCCTGCCCACACCCTCCACACCCGCGGCGCCCCGCCCACGAGCCCCACGCCTCACCTCACCATCAGCCAGTCAGAGTACCCGCAAGATGGCTGCCAAGCCCAACCCCACCTCGCACCAGCCGCAGATCTCACCCCTCACCCCTTGCCTCCTACAATCGAACGCTGACATGTGCCCCTGTCAAGGGCAGCTGAGATAGGGCGTCGGTATCCGATATCCGGCGGGCATGTCCGGGGGTCGGTGTTGTCCGAAAAATACATTGTTGTAATGTGGCGCTGGGCGTATGTCGGTAGTCGCGTGCACGGGGCGACACGGGGCGCTTTGGTGGGAAAGGGCGTAGGGGGTCAGTCTGGAACAACGGGGAGTCTTACCCGGAAATTTGGCTACAATGTCCTTTGGATTTTGGGGTGTTTTAGCAGAGGGATATTTCGAACGTACTCGTTCCCGGGCCCGGTCGAGGCGGTAGCTGGACACAATGTACCCAATGTGAAATGTGGACTGTGGAGTCGAGACCTTAACACGCGCAGAATACTGTACTGTGAAGAAGGCGGCAGGGTCAATAACACCTAAAGAACACGTCCCTCGAAGGTGAGAGCATCCGTTGGTTGCAACCCAGCAATTCAGCCAGCATTCGAGCACGCCGATAATCTGAAAATCAGTCATCTTTCACATACAGGTGCGTTCGCAAAGTCGTGACAGCGCCACAGTGAGGCTCGAGCACTGGACAATCTCACGAGTTTCCGAATGCATCTGTACCTCTCAGCTTGCGGAAGCCTCATCATTTTCTTATCGCCAGTTCCCTCTCCTACCTAGCCATTTGAAGTTGGGGCAATGCGACAAAGGTGAGCAACTGCTTGCTAGTTTTCAAACTGGCCAGGAGGTGAATTGGCAGTATGTTCGGCACGTTACCATCAGATGCTACAAATACAGGACGGACATCCATCAAAAAAAAAAACAAAAAAAATTGGTGCTTTTTTTTTCTCGCTTGCAAAGTCCACTCAAGCAGCACTACTGCTGTCCCTGTCCCTGTCCTGCACCCGCACCTGGACTGGGTATACTCGAGGCCTTTGAATTCTCTCGGCGGGGCGGGAGGGGCGGCCTGGCGACCCCCTCGGGCGAGTCGGTGAGGCGCATCTCGGACATTGCGAGGTGTGGCGACTGCACGGGCGAGGACGCGAGAGAGGCGCTGCGGGAGTGTGTCGGGGGCGTTGATGCAGTGCTGAGGCTGCCGTACGACTCGTGGCGGGGAGGGGGGACGAGGCGGCCGTCGTGTGTTCGGGGGTATGTGTGGTGTGTCCCTGGGGGCGAGGAGGCGGACATGGACTGGGCACGTGCGGGGGACGTAGGCGACAGCGACGGGGAGATTTGCGGGGATACTGATGCCGAGTTACGACGGCTCGACGCCGTGGACCCGGGACGCGAGTTTCCAGAGTTGTGCCGAGGCGGCGGGAGGAGGTGGCCCGTCCACCCGCGCCGCATCTGGGCGAGGGCGAGCTCGCGCTCCTCGGCCGGGAGCAGCTGGAGGTTTGCCTCGCGCCGCCGCAGTTTGAGCTGCTTGTGCCGCGCCCGCGCGAGGTTGCCCGCTGTCAACGTGCGGAACTGGCTCACGTAGAATGCCCGGTCTTTGGGCTCCACTGCCATCGCGGCCGCCATGCTCGCCTCCATCCGCGGGAAGCGCAGGGGGTGTTTATCGGCTTCGAGCCGGTCGCGGATCGTGTAGTAGGCGCCCGCGGCGGGGTTGGCGATCAGCCCGAAGATGCCCGCGCCGGGGCGGACAAACATGTTGAGAAGGCCCTTGCCGACGCCGACGGCTGCGCCTACGGGGCCCTGGAGTTAGCCATGGTGGTTGTGGGAAGGGGAAGGGGAAGAATAGCTGCGGGACAGGAGGAGGAGCAAGGATGATACCTTGCGCTAGACGGAGTCACAAGCGTTCAGTGGAAATGTAGCTGTTCTATCCAAGCCTATCCAAGGCCCCAATACCAACAGTCAACAAACCAACCCCATTACCCAGCCACGCCATGGCCAAAGACCTCAAGACCCAAACCCTACTCACTTGCTTCTCATACCCGTCCCACGGCTCAGTAACGAGACCCGTGACGCCGTCCATGACGCCATACCCGAGCCCCTTGACGGCCTCAGTGACACCCGACGCAATGCCATCGACGCGCCCGCGCTGTCGCGTCCGCGACCCCATCATGCCCGGGAGGTTTTCCATGCCCTCGTGCATCGTGCTGAAGACTTTGCCGGATGCTGCGACGTCAGCCTCATTGACATTTACTATGTGACGCTGTCTTCGTCCCGGCGGCCTTGGACGCTTGCTCCCCCCTGCCGACTGATTTTGCGGCGCACAGTCCACGTGCCATAACGTAGAACTTACCCTTTAGTATTCCCCACGAGAGCTTGACTGCACCCTTGCTCTGTCCGTCAGCGATTATCCCAGCTTCCTCCGGGTCGTACCCCCCTTGCACCGGGCCAGCGACCGTGCAGACACGCCTTGCCGTCGGTCTCGTGACGGCCACGCTTACTCACCGGCGCATAGAAGAGCTGCGCAGCCCCCGACGTCGACCCTGCCAACACATCGAGCATGGCTATCGCGCCCGCCGAGATGGGGTCCGCATAGTTGCGCCCCGTCTCGTACTCCTTGGCGCCTGGCGTTAGCAACCACCATTCCCGTCCACCCTCAATCGCCTCAAGCCGCTCAACCGCTCATCGCAGGTACTCACGATTCGGCGTCAACTCCTTCCACTTCAACACGCCCTGGTCCACGAGCACACCCGCCGCCTCGGCCGACAGCCGCAGACAGTGTTTCTGGGACCACCACAGCGCGGCCCCGGGGCCGAGGTCGCACCGCATATGCTCTAGGGGCAGGTGGGCGTGGAAACTCTCGACGCCACGCAACGTCCCGTCCTCGGACCGGATGCGCTCGCCAATCTCCTGTGCCGCCCCCGATGTGCCCGGGGACAGGGCGAATTCGAGCGCGGCCGCGAGTTTGGGCGCGGTGAGCTTCTTGTAGGGGATGGGGTCGGGGCCGGCGCCGGCGAGGGCGACGGCTGTGCCCCAGAATCTGGGGTTAGTGGGAGGGAATGGGAGGGGGTTGAGAGTTGGGGGAGGGGTGGAAGGGGGAATGGAAGGATGGAGGTAGTGGGGAAGGTAAGGCGGTTGGACGGGGAGAGGATATGTTCATGGAGAGCGAGACGAGGGAGAGGTGTGCACGATGGCACAATGTCACGACGACAAATAAATGGTGGGGGGGGGGGGTTCACGACAGACATACTTCTGGTCACCAAAGAACGGAATGATAATCGTCGGCAAACCCGCACTGAGCCCCGCAGACGTGGTACCCGCACCTGTGTGTCAGAACTGTGTACCTCTCACTTGCGGCCAAATCAAATGGCCGAGGCTAGACCTACCACCATGGTGGCACACGGCGGCGACACGACCCTGGGCAAACAGCCAGTCGTGGGGAATATCGCCTGTCGTCAGTGATGAGAACCTTCCTCCCCAGCCCCCTCTTCACCCCCACTCCCCCTTCCATCCCACCGCCCTCGCCATTACCATCTTCTCCACCCCACCCGTCGTGTCCACTCGGCTTGACGCACCCTTGATCAAAAAGACATTATCGGGCATCTCCACGCTCCCGAGATCGGACCACCCCGCGCTCACAAGCGCGCGGATGCCCGTCATCTCGATGGCCTCGAGGATGATTTCTGCCGTCAGCATGAATAATGCACTAGGTCGTCGGGGACGCACTGGTGAGCGCGTCGGGGTCCTTGACGACAATCGAGCCGAATCTGCGTCTCAGCAACGTGTCGCATCACAGGCGTATCGGATATTGGGGGTCAGCGGCACGAAGGGTTTTGGTGCCGTGGCTTGAGTATACACACCCGATGTAGACTGGCGGCGGGCCCGCGGCGAGGAACGCGGCGAGCGCCGGGTCGGGCGTGTAGTGCACCGTTGTGGGGATGGTGAAGAACCCGACGATGTCTGCGGTCAGCCTGGCTTTGGACGTTGGTGGCGCTAGTGTCGCGGTCGGTAGGTATGGGAGAGTGTGCAAAGAAGGGTTCTCGATACCCAGGTACCACACCTGGGTAGCAGCCTGCAACCCCCGACGCACCAATATGTTCCTTCCACTCGCGCGGCTTGGGGAGCAGCGACGTGCTCCACGCATACGTAAATGGGATCTGCTGGCGCTCGACAGTCATGGGGCCCGTGAGCATGTCGAGGGGGCTGATGCCGAGTGTCTCGGTGCGGAACGTGTTGATGACGTCGGCGAGGCCTTGCCAGATTCTGCGTATTAGTGTGGGTTGGGTTGGGGTTGGGTGTGGGGATGTGGATGGGTGTGGGGATGTGGTTGGGTGTGGCATTGTGGTTGTTGGTGAGGTTGCGGGTGAGGGAGTGTGGGGCATGCCAGTCCAGTGGAGAAATGGCCACAGGGGAAGACATGTCCACAATGCAACCGCCTATGGCCTGGAGTCCCCCGTGCAGCCACATGCTGGCAGGCGGGGTCCAGTTGGGTAATGCACAAAGGCTCAGAAAGGAGCTCGCGGGAGTAGCAGGGGGGAGAGGCACGCCCAACTGCCAGTGACGCCTGCAGCAGCGTGCGTGGCACTCGGACTTACAGGGTATCCGCCATGGCGTAGCTGAGGAAATTCGTCATGCCCTCCTCGGCATTCGACGTCTGAACATTGACGAGTGGGTGGGCAAAGCGGCCAGTCGGAGACCACGGCATGGCTGTGGTGTTAGTCGAGCCGAACCGAGCACAGGAGCCACGGCGCCGAACGCGAGGAATGAACTGGGGGGAGACGCGAAACGAAATACTTCAAGGGAGAGCCAGATGTGAGAGATGCAGACTCAGACATACTAAACGACATGAGAAGCGGCAAACCCAGCGCCTCTGCAACGTGAATGTGGGCAAACGCCGGCGGGTTGGATATGATTGCGTCAGCGGCAAACCCGGCACCCGTCTTGGTGTCCGGATGGAAGCAGGCGTGGTAGAATCCCGTGAGCATTTCTTTGGTCATTTTGCGCTTGGACAGGACGTCGCCGTTGGTTAGCGAGGCGAAGCCGGGGAGGAGTCCGGGGTCTGGTGTGAGTTGGTGTGCGAGTTGGGATCATGCGGGGGTGAGAGGGGGGGGGGAGGGAGAAGTGGAGGATGGAAGTGAGGTGGTAGTGGCAGGGCCATATCAGATACAGTGGCCGTGGTAGTGACAGGGGCCATGGCTGTGGAAATGACCATGGCAGCTGGTAGTGACGGGACCCATAGAAGTGACAGTGACGGTGGCCGTGGCTGCCCAGGGCGAGTGGCACGGCAGTGAAAACGTCACGAAGCAGTGGCACTGCCCAACCCAACCCAACCCAACCCAACCCAACCCAACCCAACCCAAGCCCAGCAACCCCACTCCACACGCCTACTCACTCTTAACCATATAAGCCATCAACTCCTTGGGATCCCCGCCAATATCGAAAAACTCAAGCCTGCCCTCGAGGGGACCCCTCGCGTCGCTCTGGCCCTTGAGCAGCTCGTTGCCGCCGAGGACGAGCGCCTCGAACGGCGTGTGCGTCGCGATGCGCACGCGGTGCCCGTTGGTCTGGATCAGGCGGAGCGCAAGTGCGAGGTAGGGTTGGACGTCGCCTGGGTGTTAGCGGTGGTCCGTACGCGGTTCTGGGTGCTTCCAGTGCTCGCAGTCTGGTGGCTGGTGGCCTGTGGGTTGCGTCTCGATCGCTCGAGCACGGCGTCACTCGTCGGTGCGTCGGCGCGGCCCCCAGCGCGGACGCCGCTCGCCGACCCCGTCGCTCTGCGCTCTCATCCTGGTCGCCTCCCATTCCCAGACTGACACTCTCAAAGCATCGCACACTCTCGGCATTGCGTGACCCGGCGGCCACTGGCACCAACTCGGTGCCAGTCTTGACGCCCCCACGTTGTCATCCCCCCGCCCCCCCCGCGCACACTCCCACCCAAGGAAACTCACCCCTCGACCCAACCACAAAAATTACCACATTCAACGGCGGACAATCCCCACCCCCCTGGGGATCAACCGCAAACTCGGGCAGACTCGGCAGATCCTTGTCGGTATCGACACCGCCCTTGCCCACAGCCTCGAGCGCGGGCATGCGCGCCTTGACGTCGAGCCAGACGTTGATCTCGCCGTCGTCGCCGACTGCGGCTACGGTGTCCATCTGGTCGCCTTGGGATTGGAAGCCGACCGTGCCTGTGTGTCAGCTTGCGAGTCTCGGATATAGGCGTGGTCGGGATTGGGATTGGGATCGGCATTGGGGTCGGGATTGGAGGTACGGGGGTGCAGGTGCCGGGTGTTGGGAGGTAGGGGGACGGGGCAGTGGGGGAGGGAGTTACTCACCCTCGAGATCATTACCAGCAGGCTTCATGACGCCACTGTGCCCGTGATCGTCCTCGCCCTTGTCCGCCGCGTACGCCGCCGCGCTGCCTTGATACACCGGCACCTCCTCGTGCTCCCCGCCGCCGTCGGGGCGCTTCTTGTCCACGGCGTACGCCCCCCTGCCTTGGTACACCGGCACCTGCTCCTCAGCGCCGCCGCGTGCGTCCTCGGGTTGCTTGCCCTTGTCCACGGCGTAGGCTGCCGCGCTGCCTTGGTACACTGGCACTTCCTCGCCTTGGTCCAGTCCGGCCCCGTCGCGCGACTCGCGCCCATCGTCGCGCCGTTGTGCCCCAGCGCCGTGCGCCTCGTGCGACTCGTACCCCGGCGGCGCGTGCTGGGTCGTGGCTAGTGGTGGTCGTTCAGTCATTTCAGTATGATGGGGAAAGCACCCTTCACCCTCGTTCTCACCCCTCTTATACAGCTCGCAGCTTGCGTGACGAGAAGCGTACGTGACTCGCGCCGAGAACAACACCCACCCCACCCTCTGCATGCACATACCCTAGGCACTGGATTTAATGTCGATCGGTGATCCCGGCCATTGTGATGTCACTTTCATCACCTTTTTCTCGGCAATCCCGAGTGCCAGGCTGGGCCGGCGGGCTGGAACTGGCTTCGCTCATGTGGGTTCCAACAAAGCTGTTCGGTGTTTTTCCGACGTGGTGCCGGAGGATACCCACCTGCATCTCGATGCGGATACGATATCGTGTGCTCCTTGTCTTACGGGATGCCCACTTTGATCAATTGGCACAGCTATCTCCTTATTCACACGTACGCGCACAGCAATGTCTTGCGCTACAATCTCACTCGCACCGCAATCTGACTATCGTCTCACTTTTCTCCATGGATCAGACTGCAATCTACCCTGTTGCATCGTCTCATTCTCCACGCTCATCCACTTTCTGGCGGCGACGCGTTGTGCTCGGACGACTTACGTGCTTGTATCTGTGCCAGGCATCAAGATTGGGGGCTGCACATGGCACCGCAGCCAAACCTTCCCGCCATGCACAGTCGTGGTAAAAAAAGGCTATTCTGGTGCATCTTTCCAACACCAGGTCTCTGTCCCTTCTACTACGGCCCATCTCTTGATATCCATCATGTACTGTCAGGTGACTATTCTGGTGCACCTTTCCAACGTCCTGGTCTATTCCACAACGGTTGATATTCATCCATAGCATACGTAGGTATCTCGGGGTCGAAACTCTCGCGCCCGAGTTCTAGCAAAGCATTCATTGTCCACCTCCACCCTTCTGTCCACGCCGTCGTGACGCCGGCGCCTACTGCTCGCCTGCAGTGGTGGACTGGTCCGAGTTCCAGTCGGCCGCCACGTCGTAGCCGGCCGCGCCCTGCTCCTTGCGCTCAGCAGCGCGGAAGAGCTCGCTGTACTTGCCCGACTTTTGGCAGAGGTTCTTGAAGAGCGACTCGCGGCGGAGGAGGTTCTGAAGTCAGCATGCGCGCTCGTCCGTGGGTCACACCACAAAGTTCCGTTACTCACAATGGGCGTGTCAAACTCGGCAACCTTGCCTGCGTCGAGGACAAGGAGACGGTCATAGTCGATGACCGACGACAGGCGGTGGGCAATTGTGATTAGCGTCGAGTTCTTAAACTCGGTCCGGATCGCCTGCTGGATTGCCTCGTCGGTCGCAAAGTCGACGGACGCGGTTGCTTCGTCCATAATCTGGTATTGTCAGCATTGCACAACTAGGCGTTGAAACAACTCACAATGAGGTTGGAACGGCGCAGCAGAGCGCGAGCCATGGCCATGAGCTGGCGCTGGCCCTGCGAAAAGTTGGCACCACCGGCAGACACCTCGGTGGTGAGCTTGATCTTGACGGCGCCCGATGCCGCAGAGCCGGAACCGGTCTGGATGCTCTCCGTCTCGGCGACAGCCTCCTGTGCCAGAGACGCCACGCGGATATGCGATGGCTGGCGGCTCATCGCCGGCGTCGGTGCACCCGTCGCAGTGCCAGAAATAAGGTTGACGCGACGGAGCGCGTCCATCAACTCCTCGTCCGAGTACTGCTTGAATGGGTCGAGGTTTTCGCGCACAGTTCCGGAGAACAGGACCGCGTCTGTGGGGCGTTAGATGGCACACCTTGACGCCTACAGCTCGCACCCCGACTCACCCTGGGGAATATACGTGATGCGTGAGCGGAGGTCGTCGACGCCAATCGACGTAATGTCGATCCCGTCAATGAGCAGCTTGCCGGACGCGGGGTCGGTGAAACGCAGCATCATCATTGCCACAGTCGACTTGCCCGATCCTGTGCGGCCAATGAGACCAATCTTTTCACCCGCCTTGATGTCAAACGAGCCCTTGAAGACGGTCGGTAGCTCGGGTGCATACTTGATCTCGAGGTCCTGGGCGCTGATAAAGGCATCAGTCGTCGTGTGCGACGGCCAGTACGCGGGAGGGCGGTGACCAGCAATCTCCGCCGGGGGCTCCTGCGGCACATGCAGGTACTCTTCCACACGCTCGACCGCGTTCAGGTTCATCTCCATCTCGCCCCAGAAGCGCGACATCCAGTAGCACGCAGAGACAAACTCCTGGGCACTGAGAATGGCGACACCGGCAAGACCATTGTCGACCGCGCCGCTCAGACACAGGAGGATGGTCGTGAACACAGAGATTGCACCCAGGAAGTCGAAGCGGACAAGGAGCTGGGGTCGTTAGCTGACGAGGGTGCCAAAGAGTTCTTACCCAGCGGTTCGACATCCAGTAGTAGTAGTACGCCGAGTTGGACTGGTCCACCTGCTCGCACATTGTGTTAAAGGCCTGACGTTCACCAGAGAACGCGCGAACAGTCACTACGCCGTCGAGGAGTTCGGCAAAGCCCGAGCTGGATTGTCAGTACACCCACCTCAGGTAATGTACAAGAAGACTCACAAAATGGGCGACTTGGATGTCGCCTCCAGGCGCCGAAGGCTGCGTCCCGTACGGAGGTACAGCAACGAGTAGTGATAGTACACGGCGCTGATGGCAGCTGCGGGGAGGAGGAAGCCAGGAATCACTCCGGCGACAAGGGCGACGGCCGTGATGAGGTTGGCGACCTGCATGATAACAACGGTCAGACTGCGGCTGAGCTGGCCGTCAATCAGCTCAATGTCCTTTGAAAAGCGGTTGATGATGCGCCCGAGCGGGGTCGTGTTGAAGAAGCGGATGGTGCTGTGGGTAACCGTGTTGAGGAGGCGGTTGTGAAGGTTGACGGATGCGCGGTACGCGCCCCACGAGCTCACGCCTTGGGCTGCCATGGCGAGGAAAGCTGTGCCCAGAGTAATGAACGCGTAGACGGCGAGGTAGAAGCCTGGCGCATTCTTTGCCGGAGGCAACTCGGGAAGAATGTCGCCCGCAGATTGGACGACGAGGCCCGGCATTGACACGTTGTTCGCCGGGAAGTGGTGCAGAATATCGACAGGTGGACGGTCCATGTAACCCATAACAGTGGGAGAGGCCAGCGTGACGACGGTGGTGACATTGGTTTCGTACGCCTGGCCCCAGACCTTGAGCCACAGCTTTTCCGAGACGCCACCGAGCTCGACAAACACAATGATCACGAACCAAAGGGCCCACGTAATGTATGTTGCGGCCTGGATGTAGAGTTTGTAGGTTGGCCACTTCACATTGCCAACAACGCGCTCCTCGTCCTTGACAAGCTTGCGAGCTGGGCCCTTCTTCTTTTCCTTCTTCTCAGTACTGTCATCGACGGTGGTTTCCACAACGACTTCGGCCTCGACTGGCTCAGTCTTGGCAGCAATGGCCTCCTCGACGGCGATGATGCCGTCGAGCTGGCCATCGGCCTGCAGTTCCTTGGGCGACCCCTGGCAGTCTACCCGGCCGTCGAGAATGCGAACAATGTAGTCGGCGACAGACGTCAAAAGGTCGAGATGGTGGGAGACGAGAATCTGTCAGGTTAGTGGACGGTCCGTCGCAAGCATGATGTTTACGCACCACCGTCCGGCCCTGAAGAAGGGGAGATTTCAGGCAGTTGTCAACCAGGTGCTTGGCGGTGTGCGAGTCCACGGCCGCGAGTGGGTCGTCGAGGAGCACGTGCTTGGTGTACGAGTAGACAGCCCTGGCAAGCGCAACGCGAGCCTTTTGACCACCACTGAGCGATACCTGCGGATGTCAGCCAAAGCCAGGCTTGCGCCACGTCCCACTCACGCCCTTGGCACCGATTTCAGTCTGGTCTCCGTCCTCGAGAATGTTAAAGTCGGTGCGCCTGAATGGATCAGCAGAGCAGGGTAGGTATACTCACAGTGCACAAGCATCCACAACAGCCTCGTAGCGTTCTTCGTCGAGCTCCTCGCCGTAGAGAATGTTATCCTTGATGGACTTTTGCTGCAACCACGGCGTCTGGGCACAGTATGCGACAGAGTTCCGGAGACCGGTCTCGGGGTCGACCTGGGTCGAGTACTTGGGGAGGAATGTCTTGCCAGAGATGAGGTCCATTTCACCGAGCAGACCGATAAGGATGGCTGTCTTGCCTGCACCGGTAGGTCCCGAGACGACGCTGAGCTTGCCCACAGGGAAGTCGACGTTGATGTCCGAGAGCTCAAAGATCCGCTCGGGCTCCTCCTCAGGCACATTGTTGCCCTCCTCCGTAACCGGTGAGACAACGACTGCAGGGGTAGTGCTTGCAGGTGCTGGCTCTGCGTCCTTTTTGGCCTCCTCCGACTCGCTCTTGCTGCCTGCGTTCCAGCGAAGCGTTGCGTGGTCAAAGCCTACGCGGTTGGCTTCAGGAGACTTGGTCGAAGGAACCTCGTGGCGCTTGAACGACGACACCCAGTCCGGAACTGGAATGGGTTAGCTTGCCGTTTGGGGTCTCACAACCCACCTTCGTCCTCGCCGAGGAAGTCGTCGACGCGTTTGATAGAAACATGTGTCTGGATAATGTAGACGATCTGGACCGTTAGCAGTGGACGTCACAATTGTGGCATAGACGCACGAAGCCCGGAAGAGTGGCCAGAGGTGTGCGGAGCATCGCAAAGAGCGCAATGGAGGTGAAGGCAGTGGCAACGTCGAGTTCCTTCTTGGCGATGACGATGTAGCTGTTGTCAGCTGCGTTCGCTATAAGTCCAGCTTACGAGAAGAAGGAGCACAGGGTGACTAGAATCGGGATAAGCAGCCACACGAGGGAAAACAGAAGGCCGTTGAGAATACCTGACATGAGCGCGAGTCTGCGGTATGTGAGGCTTACCTCGAATCATTTCGCGAAGCTCCTGGTTACGGGCGTTCACGGCACGTTCCTTCCACTCTTCAGTCCAGGCAAAGAACTATAGGTTAGTGTTTGCTCTGATGGGCAATGTTGAGCCACGACTTTACCTTGATGAACTGTGGTGTTAGCTACACTCAAACCGACGAGCTTACCGAAATGGCGTTGATCATCTCGCTCATGACGGACACACGCTTGTCGCGGGCCTTCAGAAGGGCCTTCTGGATCTGAAAGACGTCAGCAAGGACTCTTCACATTGCACCAACCCTAAAGCTCCGCTTCGAGAGCATCGTGTTGAGAGGGATTGCCACAACCAACACGAGGATGCCAGCAAATGCCGACCATCCAAGAAGGTTGTACAGGAAGATTGACGCAATTGTAAGTTCTAAGGGGTTCGAGTACACAAAGAACAGCATGCTAGCCACGCCGGCGATACTGAGGAAGTCAGTGAACGTTGTTAAATCTCGCACCCACCGGTTCGCGTCGCCAGCCATCAAGTTGACAACCTTGCCCTCGGACGCCGACTTCTTGCCATCGTCCTCGCCTTCACCCTCCTTTGTAATAACACCCGACGCGTCCTTGCGGAGCAGAGCCTTGTGGTAGATGGCAACCTGCGTGTCAATAGAAGGAGCAACAGAGGGGACATACCATAAGCTGGGACTTGATTCGGGCCGTGGCACGGCGACTGTGCCACAGGTGGATGAGGTCGCAGAGAGTCTGACGTCAGCCACCACGGTCGATTTGCCACCTCACCTTTGTCACGCTCGCAAGGAAAGTAAGCAAGGCGTAGACGTAAGCCTTTGCAAGAGCATCGCGGGAGAATGCCGAGCCATCGGACGCAGTCTTGATCGCTTGGCTGTCATTAGCAAAGGGCCTTCCTCCCACTAGACTCACAGGATGCGGTTGAGGAAGAACGGCGACAGGTAGTTGCACATGACCGCGAGGTATGTGAGGGACAGGTCGACAAGGAAATCAAAGTGATTGAGCTTGAAGAGCTTCCACAGCAGGCTGCTGGCCATAACCTCGCGGAACTGGTCGAAGAGGATCGACGCCCGCATCGTCGGCGACATGGGCGGGAGGTCTTCCGGCTGCATCTCCTTTGTGGCGTACTCCTTGATGAAGGGCGTCATCCACTTGAACGTGATCCACTGCCACAGAGTCACAACGTCGTCCAGCGCAACCACAGGCTGAGGGCGTTAGCACGCGTTCCAGTTCTCCAACCTGAATACGTACAGCGCGCGCGAGAGTCCTTGGCGAGTTGAAGCGCAGTTGGCCCGCGAGGAGAGCGAGGAGAAGGCACGCCACGGCGTTACAACTCTCGAGGGCAAAGCTGGCCGGCGTCGCCCATACGGGCAGCTTGCCCTGGGTGTAGCGCGCAAATGCTGCATTGAGGAGCGTGACGACAGAGGTGACGAGCAGGACGATGTAGATGCAGAGCGAAGACCACGGCGGCGTGACAGGAGGCCGCACGGCCGCGCGGATAAAGAGAATAAGCTGCAAGGTTAGTTATAGACTCTCCTCCAAGGAAATGTAGCGACAGCATGCACGCTAGCGCAAACTCGCACGTGCCAAGGCGCCCGACTTGTAAACGTACCCAGACCCAAGCCATAGCACCGGCAAGGACGACGGGCCGCCGGTCATAGCTCTCATTGATGGCGAGCGCGAGCTCGTCGCCAAACGTCGCGAGCCACACGACGAGCTCGATGCCGCTAATGACCGCGAGTGCAGACTGGAGGATGGGCGATGGCGTATACTTTCGCTCAACCTCAAGGTCGGTGGCGTGGCCATACTTCTCGTCGATGTCTTGCAGCGTAAGTGAGTCGGTGAAGACCTTGCGGACGACGCGTTTGACGGGCGGCAGTCGCGAAAGCTCGTGCAGCGCAATCAGGCCCGACGCGCCGAGCGTGCGCGCGAGCGCGAGGAGAGGGTAGGGTATAGGACCCACGGACTGTGGTGCGAGATAAGCAAGCGCGAGGTGGCGAGGAAGGAAGGTACGCCGGAGAGGGCGAGAGGAAGGTGTCAGCTTGCGTCCAAGGAGGAACGGGGAGGGGAGGGGGATACTCACCACCATGGTGGATGGACAGCCCAAGCTGGAAAGAGGGCGTCTGATACCAAGGCCGTGCTCTTTTTATCAATCTACGAGGATGAGGTGGGGGGAAAATCTAGTTGCAAGTTGGGTTGCAAGACGCACGCCGTCTAGCGAAGCCAATGATCCAACTGCGCACAGACGAAAGTCGCCAGTGCAAACTAGCGCGTGGTGCTTGTCGAGAATAGCAGACCAACGGCGATGTTGCCGCGTGCAAAGAGTGTAGAGATCTCTATGGACCATGCGGTCACCGCGGTCACCACCGATACGCCATCGAGAATGTAAACTCGGGGCCCCAGGGAGAGATTTTACACTAGCCACCAAAAAGGCACGCCACAATAGGTTGAGGAATAGGCGCGGGGTGGACACGTCTTTGAACATGTGTGCGTGCCTAGTGTGTTGATGGATTTGCCGCCTGTTCATGGCGATCAAGACAAGACATTTTGAACCAAACCCAAACCAAACGAGCAAGTCACCTCAACTCCGTCATCCAACCTCCAACCTCCTTCGTCTTCATCACCATCCTCGCTCATCGCCCCGTTTCCGGGTGACATTGTTCCGGAACAGCACTGTCGCCTCTCCCATCGCCTGCGAACGCACCGTTTCCCCTCGCTCTTCCCCACGACTAGCCGACCACCACAATGTCCCTCGAGGCGGACCGCGAGCTTGCGCGTCTCTGGCGCGTGTCCAAGACGGTGCACGAGATGATCCGTGATCGGGTACGTATGCGTGCGGATGGGATGGGATGTGCAGCTCGCAGTGGGCGAGACTGGGACGGTGGGATGGCATGAGCTGGGGCGGCGTGCACAATAGGATGCTGTTGTGGTCTCTGGCCGTCGTGTGCTCGATTGTCTCCGGCCTGGGATCGGAACTCGGAACGCGGAGAGGAAGGAGACCCGGTGCTGACCGTCAGCACTACGAAGTCGCGGACTACGAGATCAACATCGGCTTTGAAGAGTTCAAGGAGCTGTACGGCGGTGGTGGCAGTGTCGAGTGCGTATGCCAGCTGGGTCCGAGGCGAGGACTAACGTTGCAGCCGCGGACGGATGGCGTTCCACGCCAACCACAAGGATGACCAGCGTGATAGGATATACGTCTACTTCTGCAACGAGAAGAGTGTCAGCAAGGCGTCGATGAAGAGGTGAGTTGGAACGAGGAGACAAGTGAGGAGGGTAGCGAAGGGTGGGAGGGTAAACGAAGCTTGGGGAGAGAGTTGGGAAGGGGCCATGGGCGAGGAGTAGTAAGGAGGATTGGCAGATAGGATGAAGGCAGAGAGGCAGGGGAGGAGATGGCAAGGGAAGAGACGAGAAGGGAAGAGAGAGGAGCAACGAAGCAGGAGTAGGAGGTCGTGAGGCGCAGAAGGGATAGCGCGGCGAGCTCGCCAGGATCGACACATCTGGGGGACACACCAGCTGCTTCTCACTAAACTTCCCCTTCCCCCTGCACTTCCTCCCACTTTCCCTCTCTCCCCTCCCCCTTTCCCTCTCCCCCCCTTCCCCCATCCCTTCACACACCCACACACACACCCACACACACTAACCCCAGCTTCATCACCTCCCTCGACGGCGTGGGCGCCAAGCACGGCATCATTGTCTACGGCGAAAAGCTCTCTCCCGCAGCGAAGAAGACGCTCGTGGAGATGCAGTCCGAGTACCACCTCGAGGGCTTTGCAGAGTCAGACCTGCTGGTGAACATTACGCGCCATTTCCTGGTTCCCAAGCACACGATCATGACGAGCGAGGAAAAGGCGGCCCTCATCAAGCGCTACCGTCTCAAGGACACGCAGCTCCCGCGTATCATGCACGACGACCCCGTCGCGCGCTACTATGGGATGCGGAGGGGGCAGGTCATGCGGATTGAGCGCGCGAGTGAAACGGCCGGGCGGTGAGTGCTTCAGTCTGGGGGGAAGGGATTGGGTGGACGAAAAGGGGTTGGATGGTGGCCGCGGATGTGGTGTGTGGAGGTGTGGCAGCCCCTTCAACTTGTGGTTGTCGATTTTCGCTTGGGGTTCTGAAGTGCCCTTGGTGGGGTCCGAGGCGCCGAACGGAGCCTGAAGCGGAGGTCGATTAAGACTCTGCAGTACTGGCCTCGGCTACACGTCTTGGGCAAATTGGACAGGATGGGCTGTGGCCGTTGTGACCCACTGCAAACCGTCACCGCGCCGGACCCAGATAAGAGTGCCGACGAAGGTCCCAGCGCTCAGTGGCCAACCCAGTTGCACATACAGAACACCGCTGACAGCAGATACATTACCTACAGGATCTGCATGTGAGATGGCCTAGACGCGGGGAGGCGCGCTGGCGACCGCTGCGAGCGGTGTGCGTGCGTGGGCGTGTGCGTACATACCCTCTCTATGCATTGTATGATACCGACGACAAGAGCGGCTTGGGGAGTCTGCCGTGTGCAGTTTTGCTGTGGCTCGGTGTTGCTCTTCGTTGCCCTCGTCGCACTTGTACACTTGGCCACCGACCTCTCAACACTCGCCCACTGAGAGCCACTAACCAGTGCACGGACGAGACCGTGCCCAGTCGGCGGTCACCGCCGCACCCCGGCTCCACCTGCGCTGCTCTACATACAAAACTGCTCTAGAGAGTGTATGTGCATAAAACAAAGTACATGCCACGAAAGGCGAGATAGGTATGATATGGTCCGTCGGTGCCGTGTGGGACACCATGTCCGCTCCGTGTGCGTATGCCTGGCATTTGGCCAGGCGGCGTCGAGTGCTGGGATTGTCTATGCGTCCACTGCGCGCTCGTCCACGACCTCGTTGTCGACCGCGCGCTCGTCCGTCTTGCGCTCGTCGACGAGATCGCGCTCCTCGGGGGTTGTGCGCTCCTCGACGGCCGCGCGCTCCTCGACGTCTTCGATAATACGGCGCGGGACGTCGGCCGCCGCGGCCTGTGCCTTGCCCTTGACGCGGACTGCGCGGTCGTCGCGCGACTTTTGCATCCAGGCGCCCTGGCGGTTAGCACTGCGTCCTGAAGACATTGGTAGACAAAGTGATGCTTAGGTCGGGATGAAGAGTAGCCAAACTGTGGTGGAGCGGCTTGGCACACAGCTTGGCCGCTGTCTTCGCCACTTGGCGGCGCATTTGCGCTCCCTAGCAGTCCCTGGAGTGCACTGCCGCGATCCCCGTCACTCTCTCCCTTCCGCCGCTTCTCCTTCGCATGTCCCCGCCTCCACTCGATCCAGGTCCTCAGACTCACCGCATTGGGTCGCTTATTCCTCGCCCACGCCTGCTCGAGCTCACGCTGCTCGGCGAGCATCTGCTCGCGCAAGCGCTGCCGCTCGTTGGGGTCGAATACGGGACCGCCGACGACAAACTCGGGGTCGGCAGGCTTGGGCGACTTTGCGTCGGGGTCGACATAACCCACCCCGGCGAGCGCGCCAAAGAAGATGAACAGCGCGCTGTGTGGACAAGTTTGTAATCAGAGTTTGGTGCGGTTTCAGGATGCGAATTTCAACCAGTTGTTGACATCATGCCAAAGGGTCGCCGCATGACGGCGTCGTATGCCGAGTTGGTAAATCGCCGCATGCCGGAAGAATGTGTTGTGCATGCGTCGTGGTCGTGTCGATATGTCGATGGTACAGGGAAGCGGGGAGGCAGCGATATCCACCGCGCGATGGAGTGAATGTTACGTTGGGTTGACATGCGCAGTAAGATTTAGGTTCAGGCGCGTCGCGAGCGGCCACGGTTCCATGACAACGGCGCCGCAGATATTGTTCGGTGTTGGATACGGGGTTACATGCCGAACGACCGACGGCAGGCGAAGTTGCAAAGTTTGCGGGAGTGCCAGTGGACGGTGGTGGAGCGGCATTATGTGAGACACGACGAAGGTCCAGACAAGGAGGGAGAAACGGGGGTTGATGAGGAAAGACAAACATGCGTCAGCGGCGGCACAGTTGAATCAAGAGGCGCACACAGCACACGGATGTCTGCATCTTCTCAGCCGCTCGGAAGGAGAGAACCCAACCGACGCCCGGAGCAACCGAGACGCCCACCGAGGGGGACGGCAGATGCAAGACATGCAGACACATGCAGTGTGACCAGAAAGGAAATGGACGTACGTGAGGAACACGATGAGGAAAGGAAGGTTTCCTCGGCGCACCATGCGCACCACGCGTGCAGCGACGGCGCGCCCGACACTCTCCGGGGTGAGCTTGTGGCTCACCCTCGGCTCGAAGGGGTTGGCGGCGTCGCCCGCGAGAGGGGGTATGGGCGAGCGCGAGCGCCGTGGGGCGGCGGATTGGCCAGAGTGCATGCTTGATGTCGACGCCGTGGGCGACGAGACACCCGGGCCAAACGTCGACGAGGTCGCGGAGGGGATAGTGCCGGTCGCGGACATGGCGGACGGGGGAAGGGTTGGGAAGGGGGGGGAAAGGAGTGCGGGGTGGTTCGAAGGGGGAGGGGATGGGAAGAACTTGGAGAGGATCGAGGGCGAGTCGCCGCAGGGGTATGGAGGTGCGAGATGCGCAAAGGTGACAGTGACGAGGGAGAAGAGGTGAAGGCGGGGGTTTGAGGGGGTGAAAAGAGTCGAAGAAGAAGCGAAAAAGGCAAAGAGAAAACAAAGTAGTTGTTGAGAGAGGTTGAAAGGGAGGGAATGGATGGCGTGTGGTAATGAATAGCAGGATTCAAAGGATCGGACGGCGGCGGCGAGGCAGGAGCGACGCCGACGGGACCCGGTTGCCCATTGCCAAGGTGATTGATTGCTGGGGCAAGGGATGGCATGGTGCCTGGGTTCCCCGGCGGTGGAACATGGCTGCTGGACGGTGTATGTACGGTGTATGTACGGTGTGAACTGGATGCCCAGGTACAGCCTCGTCCCTGAGATAAGTTGCTGCCCTTTGGTTCATTTGTTGCCCGCATGACCACCACCCCACTCCCGTTGCACAAAGCAATTTTCTCCTGGGCGCTGCCCAGGCCCTCGGCCCTCGTCTTGGCTCTTATCTGGGTACTCTTGGTCTCCTTTTAGACTCCCACGGCCCTTGTGGCTCTCCACTTTGACACGTGGTCTGTGCACGTCGGCGCAGAAATTTGGTTGGCAGTAACCATTTGGTCTTCTGGCGTGCATGTAGCCTCAACGTACTCGCGTAGGAGCAAAAGAGACCTTTTAGTGTAGCCTCTACATCCACGGATGGATGTCAGGCGACACGCACCATAAAACCGCTAGCGTGGCTTGGGTAACCAGCCAATTACTCAAGTTTATACAATGCAGAACGAATGGCATACCCTCACGACTAAATCGAACAAGCCACCACCAGACAAAGGCAGACTCGTCACCTTCCGCTGCCCACCGTTGCTGCGGCGTGGGCGAGGCTAGCACACTGAGCTCGCTGAATGCAGCTGGGGACTCGCACCCAAACCACTCACAGCCCTCACGTCAGCTGAGCAGAGTAGCGTCGTCTCTGGCAGTTGGACGCGTTGCACACGAACCTCGCCTTTGACGAAGAACCTCACGGGCCCGCAGAATGCGGGCGTACGAAGGCGGGGCTAACATGTGTGGCACACACATGTGGCACAATTCTGTCCGAGTTTAGAAGCCCTCGCTCGGATGAAACCCCGACTGGGGCAACTCCCGCCAATCCTCATCACGTACAGGAATGAGACCGAGGTATGGCGCCGCCGAGTTCTGGAACGTGGCCAGGTGTGGTGCCCAACTTGTGGTTGGCATGCAACAAAGTGAAAAGGTCCTCGGCCAAGTCGGTTGTGCAGGCCGCAGTCGGCGCCGGCTCGCAGCTGGATAGCAGCTAGCCAGGAATGTCTGTACACCTCGAACACCAGTACATATAGCTCGTGACTTAACACATCCGCAACGCCACGTAGGGGCCGACTGTGCGAGCGAGTTGCTGGAGTTGCTGGAGTTGCTGGAGTGTTGGCCAACCATCTCAGCAGCACCCGAGTCGCGCATGCCATGGGGCCCCTTCACCGCATTGTGGACCTTTAGTCACAGGCTGTACCACCTATGGCCTGTGGCATCAGGGTCCGTTATGGGTGCAGTGAGAGCGCCCAAGTACCGGTAGCTGCTGGACACTCGTCTCAGTAGGGACTTTTCCACATGCCCCGATAGCCCGCGGACGAATCTTCACGTCCCTATGCAGCCCCAGTGCGAGGGTGAGGCCGATGTGTGAGACTCGTCCCTGGGCTTGGACGTGTGTACACGGGGTGCAGTTGATGTTGAGCGCTTGTGCGAGGGTTGAGGCGCATTCGTCCATGGTCATTGTATGCGCAAGATCACAGGGACAGACTCAGTCACACCGCGCACCTATTGTATCCAGGCCAGCGAGACAAGGGCTGCGAAGCATGGTCGCGCCCCCGTCCCTGTTGGGCCAAATCTCGACATTCAAGGACAAGCCAAGCCACCCCCAGCCACAGTGAGCGTGTCTTCTCACTGTCCTTATGCATTCGTGGTTGGACATGTGTCTAGTTACATCCACAGTACGCGATAGAATCTGTACTAATGTGTGGCTGGCGAGGGCATCCGGCTCGTCTCCACTTGTTATCTCCAAGACAGGCGTCTCTACTGATTATCCCTAATGCAGGAGAAACTGTCGTTGGTTGCCATTCACCATTGGTGGTCGAGGAATTGGAACCCGCTGCGTGACACTGTGCCCCGTGCTGTTTGTTGGGTGAACAGTGCAGTCGTCAACATCGTTGGCATGATGGTCTGCAGGCAAAACTGCAGCATCTGGCCGTAGAAATATCCGCTCGTCAGCCCCATCATTCACTCCGTTTACGAGGATCAGAGAAGTGTTGGAGCCATTCGGATCCCATGGTCAATTTACGTATCTCCCGCGACTACCGGTGACCTCGGCAATGCCAGGTGTGTGGACTGGAGAGGGCAAGGAACCACGTGTGTTACTCATCTTGGACGGACGACCAGCGACTCGTCGATCAAAGCTGTGCAAGCACAGTTGGAAGACGATAAGACAACCGACACCACCTTTGGTTCTGAGCAGGCACCAGGAACCCGTGATGGCACAGATAACGACTACGGCGAGCTCGCAGCTGGACAGGCAGAGGGCAAGGGGGACGGGTAATGCCTGTTACAACACGTTCCCATTGTCCTGACGTGCTGGGTGAGCAGACAACTGTAAGTAATGTTAATGCTGAGTTTCGCGTACAGCACAGTGGCCTCAGTAAGCTGGTCGATGGCCAGTTGCGAAGGCATTTCGGTGCACTTTATCGCGGGCGAGAAGGATAGAGACTATACGGGAGGCTGGTGCAGTTGCACTACTGTTCGTCAGTGTAGGCCTCAGGCCGCCTTGTGATATCCTCGACCACCTCCTTATCGCCACAGTCTGAAGGTGGTGGTCATTGCGAGGCACCTACAATGCCACGAAGCCATCCAGAGTCGAACTCTGGTCGTGCCGTTCGCCTGGTCGTGCTGGTCGCTGGATTGGTGGTTGACTCTGTTACGTCACCCTACGTGACACCGTATTACGTGTACTCCTTCGCCCCCCCC
>JAMFRD010000096.1:0-52068 GCA_025502685.1 Pascua sp. PH4015B | reverse complement strand
CGGCGCCATTGAGCCATAAGTGGACCACAGTTCTCTTGGCACTCCCCTCACCCATTCGCCGTTCCGAAGTAACACACAACCTGCATGAAGGAGTAATCATGACAGAGTCGTACCCCCGTACGGCCCGCACCGGCGTGCCTCTTACTCAGCAGCATGGTGACGGGTACATGCATGGTGGCAGCCCCTGCACAACTCATCTCACCCGTCGCATCTCACAACTCCGCCATGTACCGATCGTTCATCTGCTCATGTACCTGATTCACATGTAACGTCCGGAAACTCGTGGTGGTGTGACGGATGGCCGCGGGATCTCCGCTTCGTGTTACATGTCACTGGTTGTGAGTGCCTCTCTGGGCCGCCAAGGCGCTGGGTGTGGACGTTGAGGACGGGCCGGGGGCGGTGGAGGCTTGTGGCCATCGTCCACGGCCAGGTCGTCCAGCCGGCGCAGCTGATACCCCGCTCCACCTGTTCCCTTATCGACTACTGGGGTTGGGCGATTACCACACGCCATTGTTCTAGAGCAACGCCCAACGGCATCGTCTTTCCATTTCTCTGTGGATCATGTTCGGGCGGTCGTGATGGAGGCGAGTCTCACATAACCGTGCCGTGACGCCGAACAAGGAATATCGAGGCCGGATATTTGATCGGAACTGGACAGCCGAATCAAGCAAGATCGACATGAGCAACTTGCAATGTGGTAATGTCGTGGGATGACGACGACGGAGCCAAGCGCCAGCAGACACCGTCATGCAGCATGCCTAAAGCCCCTACGGTGGGACAGCTCGCAATAGGAAGCTGCTTGCATGCCAGCAGCCTGGCAGCCTGGCTGAGACACAGAGTGCCTCGACGTGCCTGTACCTCGACGTTACCGTGCCTTCATCTTCGTTTCTCCGTTCCTCCGCTCCGTCCGCTCATTCCCCGGGCCCGTGCGCCGAGCCGCGAGCTACCTACGGCCCGAATCTGCCGTGCCAGCCGTGCCAACGCCGAGTTGCCGAGCGGCCTGGCACCGTACCAGCAGCATACCCGTGCCGGCGTCGTGCTACCTGCAGCCTGCAGCTCTGAACTGCAGCTGTTGCTGACAAGGTACAGCTGTACCGACGTCGTGCTACCTGCAGCTTATGTACCGACAAGGTACAGCCGTACCCGTGACAGCGTCGTACGACGTGCAGCCGACATGGGCCTCTGTACCTGCCATGCTCATGAAGATAGAGTTGAGGACCAAGTTTTGTTGGGGCGGAAGCAGGCACATGGCTGGCTGGCTAGTCTGCTGGCTGGCTAGGCGAGGCTCTCCGCACGCGCCGCTTGCCCCGCTGCCGCCTGGCGCGTATCGTTTAGTGTTTAGTTCTGGGGGTCCCGTTGTGGCGCCGCAGTTGGACTTGTTGCAACCCAGTTTGTACTCGCAACCTTGTTTCCTCTGATAGTGTTAGGTATCAGCCACTGACCCAAACATTGGTGTTAAACACCGCATGTAGATTTCGCGGGAGGAGGGTAAAGCTGTGAGAACTAGCGTTACTGACTGCTCGAGGCTGGAGAAGGGGTCAAACACTGCAGCTCTATCACTCGCCTTCAGCCTCGCGGCTACACCTGCCGCCATGATCCAAATCACCCGCAACGAGACACAACACAGTGGCTAAAAGTCCAGATTTTCATCTCGATTCCCCCCGCGCTCCGCGTGGAGGAAGAGGAATGGGGTGTGGCCTATGTATTTACAAAGAACGCGCTGGCGGGGCTGCGCTCTCGGTCGAAATGTTCGTCCGACGATTGTCCGTTTGTGTCGAGGGGCGGGAGCATGTGCAAGAAAATGCGCGAGTATTTGAGATTATACAGTGCAGTCGGGGTCGTCAAGGAGAGGACGTGGATGGTCTATGTTCGAAGCCGGTTCGAGCGATGCGATATGCGCACAAGAGATGACTCGAAAGATTGGTTGCGAGAATCCGAGATGAAACGGATGAACGCTGCTTAGCGGCTGCTTAGCGCCCCTGGCATGCGCCGTTGACGACCTTGAAACCGGGCTTGCACTTGTGAACTGCGGAGTGTTAGGATATGGTTGCGTAGACGATGATTCTAGGACTTACCGACACAGACACCCGACTGGCACTCAACACCGGTGGCGAGGACGTTGGGGATCTGGGTGCAGTCGACGCCTACGCTGGGCGAGCCGTCGGCCTTGTAGGCGCAGCCGCCGCACGACTCGAGCTCGGTGGCGGGGTCGATGCACTCAAAGGACCAGGTGGAAGCGGAGGGGATGGAGCAGGCCATCATGTCGCCGGGGCAGTACATGGTGTGGTCAATGTCGTCCTCGAGAGTAACCTGGTTGCGCTTCCAGCGGTTGCCGCCCTTGCCGGGGCGCTTGTTCCCCTTGTCCTTGTCGCCCCACTTGTTCGTGGGCTTGGGGCCGTGCGAGCCGCAGCACTTGTTCTTGTCGTCCCAGTCACCGCAGTCGGGTTCACGCGAGCGCTTGCGCTTGGGGCGGCACTGCTGGTGGCCCTTGTGCCAGAACCAGTCGGTCGGGCAGCTGATGCCAGGAGGGCAGTTGTCCTGGGGCGGGTTCCACTCCCACGCGTCGTCGCAGCACTCGCCCGTGCGGTCGTGCCACCACTTGCCAGAGCCACAGTTGCCCTGGTTCTTGACACACTTGAAGAGGTCCTCGTTGAACGTGTAGCCCTCGCCACAGTCGCACTTGGACTCCTGCTGGACGGGAGCACAGCAGTTCTGCACATCGCTCCACTCCCAGCCGAAGGGGCAGTTTTCGTGCGACGGGACACTGTCGTGTTAGATGATGCATGATCGATTGGTGTGATCTGCCACGCGCGGCACGCCACGCGCCACATGCGCCACATGAAGAGTGCCGTTTTCGCCAACACGTGCAGGGAGACAGGGAGGGTGGTTTGGGGCCAGGGTAAGGTTGAAGCCACACTCCCAGCATTCGGGGCACTTGTTATCCGAGCTGGCTCGGGTGCAAGCATGCAAGTGGCCAAGTAGAGACAGACTGTGGAAGGCGGCGTGGGGGGTTGAGGGACACTATGGACAACGATTCTATTCAACTCACGGCTTACGCTTGCCGCTGTCGCAGCAGGTCTTGCGGCCCTTGAGGTTGGCCCAGAAGTTACATCCGTTGCCCGAGCCTGCGCTCCAGTTCTTGTACTGGCCGATCTTGAGGGAAATGCCGTTGGCGGACGCCTGGGGCAGGGCAGTGAGGGCGACGCCGGCCACAGCGAGGACAGAGTTGAAAAGCATGGCGATAGAGTTGTTTTCGAGAGCAAAGGAACGAAAGGGCAAGAGGAAGATGGGAGGGTGTTTGGCGGGGTGAGGGGGGATCCGAACGCCAAATGGACAGCTGACAGTCACGGGAGAATAGAGGAGGAAAAGTAGAAGAAGTGGGGGATGGGGGGGGGGGGGGGGCCGGATGAAGAAGAAGAGAGAGAGATGATGAGAGATGGGGTGGTATTTACGCTGTGGGCAGCAGTGGGTTGTGCTGGGCGGGAAAAGTAGGGTGGGGGTCTGTTGGCAGGATACGGTAGGAGAGGCTGGACGGAAGTAACGAGGGAGACGAGACGGAGAAGCAAAGGAACCCGGTGGTGCGGACGTGCTGGGAGCGAGGCGACGCGAAAGGAACAAGCAGAGTACATACGCGTGTTCCTCGACTGTCCCTTTCCGTGGGGGTAACGAGGACCGTGCTGGTTGAAAAAGAATCAGCGCACACACATCAACCCTTGCGCCTCGTGCGTCTGTGCTGATGCGAGCGAGCAACGGAAAAAAAAGGCTGATACACGGATCAGCAAGCTCGCCCTTGCTCGGCAGCACACCCCATCAGACGTGCACTGGAACGTCGAGAAGGAAAACAGGTGTGCGGTCGCACCGTGGACATGATGGCATTCAGGCAAAAGGGTCGCCAGTTGCCAGGGGCAGGCGTTGTACGGGTGTGGAATGCTTTTGTGCATGAGCATGTTTCGGGCATCGGGAGACGAAAGATTGGACAAAGAGGCTAATGAGGCGCAGGTAGCCAGCGGTGCATGAGACGCAACTTGAATTATCGTTGTCAAGGGGCGGTGATTCCACCCCAGCACGGGAAGGTCTTAAGTTTTGATGACCCCTCGGCGGCCCTCTGCAACCCCTGATATCGTGCCCAAAGGTTGCTTCTCACTCAGGGAAGACGAATGACGTTAACTGCGGCACTTACCGCACTTGGGTACAGGTCACCAAAGTCTGTGGTCGGTCGGCACATCCGGAGCGCGTGCCTGGGAATCACACATTTTTGGAGTGCGCCACACCCGCGGGCCGCAGGCACGACAACCAGGGCCGAGGGCGACAGTCACAGGATCACAGGATCGATCCACAGGATCCAGGTCCAATCCGCGGCTCGACCAAAGGCACGCAAACATCCACAGCAGACAGCGCGTAGCGTTTTCGAAAGAAGGCTAGACGGAGCATATGCCTTTCCCAATGACCGCTGGAAGAGGTCAATCGGTGGGGCTGAGCCATGCGGGATGAGCTAGGCGAAGCCACCGTAACCACCGTTACCGTAGCCGTCGCTGCAGATAACTACCCGGTAACGAGAGGGGTGAAACATGCGAGGGCGGGGATAATTGCGTCCGAGTCCCGTTGGACCCAGTTTAGACACAAACCCAACAAGCAAACAAGCTAGAGCGACCATTTCCTGAGCACAGACCCCCTTGGAACGAAAAAGGCAAGCACGCTAGCACGGACCCCTCAGGCTGGTCACGTCTGGACCGAACTGGCTCCTGGCTTCCATGCTCCACGTCGTTTGCTGTGCACACTGCAGGACACCAAACACAGATCCCCCTTCACATGCGGGCATTGGCGGCCATGCGCTGGCACACAAGGCGACTGTTCGCTAGCTACGAGCCATGTGCTCAGGGCGTGTCGTCTGATGCCCCGAAATCCCCGCGTGGCACTGGCATGGGGCGTGACTGGCGGGCCCACGGGCTTTGCACAGACTGGGAATGCTCCATGCCACCTCGTCGCCGCCTCTCTCGGCGTCTTGGTATGATGCCAAACGATATCAACGATGTGGTGCAATGATGAGCCATCGCCTGACCCGCTGATCCTACATGATCTGCATCCATTGATGGTACCGGACGCCGCAATTCTAGTAGCAAGGTGTGGCGGTGTGCTAGCGACCCAAACATGTGTCTAGCGGGGAACCGCGGGTCGTTGTTGGGCGTCAAAATTCGATGGTAACTGCCGAACGGCGGCATGCGGCGGCAGTAGCGCGGTCCAGTCGTGGGTGACGCCGCTGGTATACCCTGTGCATCCCTGGCTTACACGACGCGACGGTCGAGTGGTGGGAAAAAAAAAAAATCCAGGAATGAAGGGGTTCACTCACTTTTCGACTATCGATCCTGAAGGCAATTCAACGTGGTGCAATATTATTAATCTGTTCGGCTACAGTCGGCTCAGGCAGCCAGACCCAGTGCCCAGTGACAACACTCCGAGACACACTCAGGGCCTGGCGGGGCGTCACTTTACATGCCTTTCCATGACCAGAGCGAGTAACCAATCGAGAACAGGGTGCAGGGTTCGGCCACGCCGCGGGTGCCGAATTCTTACAGCCTCCATGATTACTGAAGTACTCGGGTGACGTCCAAAATGCTGTTGCTAGCCACGTCCGTCATCGTCGACTGCACAAGCAGACGTGGTTCATAGTTTCGGGTACGCTTGTCTGACAAACCTGCACTTTGTAGTTCGCGTGCTGACGGCAGGTAGGCCAGAATAGCACACGCGACATCTGGAGAGTTACCGCCAGCCCAAGCCAAGACAGCCAAGCAGGGCAGGCCATGCAGCTACCATGCAGACGGCGATCCGCACAACCGGAGAGCGCGCGAGGGTCAACAGTAGCCACCGATTACAGCACACACTTCACTTTCATGAACCAGAGCGTAAGCCTATGACGACCGAACAAGTGCGAACACGCGCGCGAGCAACAAGTTTACCCAAGTTTACAAGACGAGCGCAAGCGAACAAGCGAGCGAAGTGACTTCTTCAGCGATCAGCCAACGGCGCTCTGTGTGCCTTGCCCAGGCGGCGACTGTGGGAAGCTGCGAGCACGACTGGGTCGCGGCGCCAGGCCCAGGAACCACGGTACCGCCTCGCGGTCGTCCGAGGCCGCTGCACGACCTGCGAGGCACGGATAAAGCAACCTGCCACCAAGTATCCACGTTTGTGCCTCTCGCTGAGCTCCGGCAAACCCGGCAGAGCGGCAGAATTTTTCGACGCGACGGATTTTCTGCCAATGAAATACGCGAACTGCACCGCTGCAGTCCATGCACGCTTCAGCCAGCCGCCGACACAGTACAATAGAAGGATGGTGCCAGAGTGGCGTCGTGGGATCGGCGATCAGACCGGCTTCCACGCTCGGGGCGGCTTCCACCCAAGGGGCGCGGGGCGCAGGGCATTCCAGGCCAGGTGCTTCGTTGTCAGACATGGGGGAAGGGGTACACGGTCCTTGCAGACGAATCTGGAACAGGTGGGCTGGTGCTCCGAGACGAGTCGGTGTGTCGCTATTGTTCCAATATTCCAATTCGGGCTCATGCACGTGGCCCGCTGACGTGGCCCGGTGGGCTGGTGTCCATGGCGTTTGACGGGTGGCGTGTGGCTGGTGGCCTGCGCATGTGGGCTACCCGTGTGGCGTTTGAGACCGCCACGGGGCGAGGGTGCCACTTGGTCCCGTTTTGTGTGGTCGGCACTGCCCACTCACAGTGTGACCGACGGGCGTAGGACCTAGAGGGCTTTTGAGACATCCAGATCGGCGTGTCGCTCTTCGGCCTTCGGGCTAACTCTTAGTTGGCACAGTTCCGAAAGACTTTGCAACGTGTCCTGTCGGGTGCGCGCGTATTGCGACGCGTCCAATGTCGGAACACGTAACAGAAGTTTATGGGACCAGGCCCTATTACGACTACTTGTGTCACCATTCAATAGCAAGATCCCAGCGCAAGGGCCACAGATCTACAGATCCTGCTGAAACGCGCAGAACACATCGGGACGGTGTACAACGGCCCATGCAAGTCTTGCTCGCCAAGAAATTAGAACTAGATCTCGCCGGGCCTCGCTCGCTCGCCAGATCGCCGACCCTCGCACCGCCACCCCCTAAGCACCACCAAACCCTTCGCACCGCACGCCTCCTCGCGTCCTCGCTTCTAGCGCCACGGCGCTCCTTCCTTCTTCCACGCTCTATCTCCACGATCCAACCACGCCCCCCTTCGCCCTTTTTCGCCCCCCACATTCCACAGTCGTACAGTCGCGGTCTGGCCTCCATGGCTCGCCTGCGATCGCCTGATCGAAGTCATGGGGTTTGGTCGCGTCTCCTCAGATCACACGTTCCACAGCGTACGTTCTAGTGCACCCGAGGTCTGAGGCATGACCGAGCGTGCCCACGGCCGTCAGTCTACATGTCAGCATCCTTGTTCCTCGAAGCACGACGCGTCGCGTCTGGCCCTATGCGCAGCAGGCCCAAATCACGCCCCGACAAGCCCCGGTGGCATGGTATTTTCTGTGTGGCATGCCGTCATAAGTCCAGAGCGTCGCGTCGCCATAGGTGATACAGTACATCAGTTTGGCCTCAGGCACGGCGGCCAGAACGAGAAGGATCGGGGTGAGCTGTTCTGGATACGTCGTTTGCTCAAATGGGCCGTGCAACTGGTTCCCCACGGGCATGGGGGCTCTGTAACGGTGTTCTGGAACGTTTCCGCTTGGACGCTGGATGTTTAGTTGTCAGATCTCAGTGGCACGACATACCCGACTCGCTCCGTTGCAGAGCCATCGGGTGTACTGCGCTCTGTTGTTCCGCTGCGGATGGGTGTTGGCCCGGGTGTTGGTGCAAGCTTGGCCGCTTACTTGGTGAACGCATACGCGTGTCGAATGGCGCGGCGGTTAATCCTATGAAGGATGGCCGCGATCAAGGCGGTTAGACAGTCTAGCCCGCGTGGCACGTATCGGTCAGGGCGATGACTGCTGCGGTCGAGATACCTCGTGACTGCTGTGACTGGGGGTCTTGGGCTAGATGCGAGCCTCACCTTCGTACAATCACGAACATAATGACTACACATCCATGACGTTCCAAAGGCTGAGGTATTTCTTTCCTTCAACCACGTCCAGTCGTACGAGCGGAAAACTCCACTATGGACAAGGTTGAAGCATCAAGACGGCGTGGATAGAATGCAAAACTCGCCATTCTAGCCATTCTAGGAAGCTTGCACCATGCACCACTTGCCATGCACTGCCCATGATTCACGCCCTAATCTATCGACGCCTCTGCTAGCAATGCAGGCCACTGGTGTCGGCTGTTTGGTGCACGTCGCATTGCGCTGCCTTCAAGTTGGCCGATGTGGAAGACACTGATGTCCCACGAGCTCTCTAGCACGCAGGATTCCGCAAGACATCATGGGCAGCTAGTGTGACCTCCTAGATTACAATGTTTCAACGGCGAGCATTGGGGTTGCGTGGCTGTCCACATTTTG
The DNA here is from genome assembly GCA_025502685.1 of Pascua sp. PH4015B. Classification (NCBI taxonomy): domain Eukaryota; kingdom Fungi; phylum Basidiomycota; class Tremellomycetes; order Trichosporonales; family Trichosporonaceae; genus Pascua; species Pascua sp. PH4015B. Next base: position 43,591 of record JAMFRD010000096.1, on the reverse strand, counting down.
CGTCAACCAACAACACCTTACATGCAAGGTGTGGCGATGTGTAAATTAGGGTAGCAGGCGTGATTTGACACACCTTGGGACGACGTCTGATGACGACCGCATTGCCTTTATCAGATCGTCTGATCCTATTATGCCCAAGTCACCTGTCTTGACAGGTACCTTTGAATCATCTGCCCGTTTATCTAAATTGGAGTCGAGACGAAGGATGCGGTCGGTGTGCTGGACGACTCGGACGACTCAGGCTCGGAAGTGCGGCTTCGTGGCTTCGCGCGTGCTCGATCTGAGGGCAATGCGTAAGCGGTCGTCACTGCATTTATCCAGCCATTGTCGTTAGGCACCGTCTCTCAAGACCTGGCATGCGCCTGGAACACATTCGAACTCCAGTTCTGCACTGCGAGATGATAGGGCTGACAAACGGCCTTGGCTGTGCCAATCCACTTGCACCCACGACACCCCATCGCCTTCTGTGATAATATCTCGAAGTTGGGGTATCGATATACCCAAACCGTATCCCTAAAAATATGTTGGATTCCGAGATTCTCGAGCCTCCGCCTCACTGTCCCAGAGTGGCTGGGGCGGGCGTCGGTGTCTAGATGGTCGGGGTCTCCAGTACGTGAATAGGGCGCTCGCTGCTTCGTGTCCCTCTCGTGTAACACCGTCCACAACCATATCGACGAGGAGGCAACTCGGCGCATTCGCTTGAACATCTCCAATAATGTAAACGAGAGTAGGTACAATTACACACTTTTCCTCCCCGCGCTCGCACAACGGACTCCAGCTTTCTCACCCTCCCGTCACCCCTGCTCCCGCTCTGGGGCCACCTCGCCCTCGGGGTGGTGTGAAGAGTACAGTGATACGTCGAGTTCCACGATCGCGTTCTAGAAAAATTCGAGCGGCGGCTCGAGCGGAACAGAAGGGAATGTGCTGGATCGGCGCATTGTCGCAAACGAGTGATGCGTCACCGACATATTTTCTCCGTCTCGGTCAACGAATCGGAATAGTAACCACTGACAGAGTAACCCCCGGCCGCCGCCATACTAACCGTACTAACCGTACTAACCGTACGCTGCTAAAGTCCCGCTCCACCCTTGAAAGGCTATGCACGGAGTCCGAAGTCCGAGCTCCAATGGTGTCGCTCGTCACCAATTACGGTCACCGCCCGAACCCCGGTCTATGCGAGCTGCTGACAGATGAACGGCCTGTGGCGGTGTCGATGTCCGAGCTCTAGAAAATAAGGTAGTCGATCGTATCAGACTGGAATGTGTGGGTACCAGTCCCCTGGCCGGGGGTGCAGTAGTGTGTCGCCATGGGGATGTGTGATGCCCGTTTCTTCAGTGCGCAAGGCGCTACGCATCGGCAGCTGCTTGTGACCCTGGGAGCGCGATACTGCACGCGATACGGTGTTCCAATTGACGCAGGCACAGCCAAACTGCATTGTCGCCCTCTCGTGATGGGCGCGCTCCGCATGTGCCTAACGTACACTCTGCGTGCCTTGGTGCAGGCGGAACCTTCTGGATGAGACTGAATGTGTACCGTGCCCCTTGCACACGATCACACAACGTCCTGTCATTGGGCGACCCTTCGGCCGTGGCCAAGGCCATGCAGTTCATAACCAAAAGCGGTGCATATAGTGAGGTAGAAGAGACAAGACATTCCTCCAGGCCCCGGCGCACTGCACTGCTTCCCCTGGTGCTCCACCGCGGCCAGCTATCGGTGTGTGCTGGCGGTTGGGCGTAAAGACGAAACATATCGATTGTCTTGGCATTTGGGCGGAACGGAAGTCGTCAAGGGGAAACTCCTATCAACAAGGGAAACAAGCACCATGTGGCGGTGCGGCTACCATGGACATGCGAGCATGTGACATGTTTCGCTGACGTGCCTAGCGGAGCTGCTTGGTGCGGGGCCGACCAACTACCCAGGGTGTGTCTGCAGGTGTGTCGCGCGACGCGCTAGTTGGGCAGGTGACATCAGCATGTGGCATGTGGCGCGAATCGGGGCCAGCGGCCAGGACGATGCTGCTGGGTCAAGTCGGCACGCAAGGTGCGATGGCGACTATAGTCGAGAGCCAAGAGCAGACAGCAGGCTGGGGCGGAATGGCAGAGTCAAAGTTAAATGTGGTGAGGATACCCGCGAGGCGGTGTTATAAGCAGTCCGTGCTTCTGTGAGCATCCGTCTTGGCCGTCTTGTTACATATATTCAGCGCCCTCTTCGCTTCGCACCCTCCCCCCCAACACACACACAGAGGCCACACATCGGCACTTTCCTCCCTCCGCACTCTGTTCCAGGAGTCATCTACGACAGACCGAGCCCCACCCAGACTCGAATAGGACTAACACAACGATGGCCCCCAAAAAAGGCGGCAGCAGCAGCTCGGACTCGAGCTCTGATTCGGGCTCGGGCTCCTCGGGACCTTCGATTACCATCGGCTCAAACTCCTCGAAGGACCCATGGTGGTACGACCTGAGCCCAAAGGAATACTACAATATCCAAGTGGCGTGCAACGTCGTCTTGCTCCTGGTCTTTGTCCTCCTTACGGCACTCACGTTCTGGAGGATGCGGCGTGGTGCCGCGCCCAAGGCGGTCTATCGGTGGTTGATGGCTTTTTGCTCTCGTAAGTGCTGCGAATAGGATTATGGGGTACACACGTCGCCGAGCTCCAGTTGTAATGGCCACTGTTTCACATTTCCTCTATCACTGGGTTTCCAGTTTGGGAACGGCACGGTTGGGCAACTTGTTGAGCGCATATTTCCACTTCCACGTCTCTGAAGAGCAGTCCTCTTATCTGGCTCTAGAAGGTCTAGCCCCAGTTGCCGCCTTCCCTCGACAGCAGGTCTCGGGTGCACTCGACTGCCCGTCTTTCGGAATGCTGACCTCAGTGACCATTGTGCTCCAATTTGCACGACTCATCGGCGAAGCCGCGACTTTCAAGAACGATTACTACCTCGATAAGAATGACTACGTTGCGGCTTATACGTTTCCCGTCATATCTGTCCTCAACTTTCTGCTCTTTGCAACCGTCTCATGCCTTCTACTGCAGTGGCTCCGCGTCCATCGGCCGCGCTTTGCAAGCCGTCGCTTCCAGCTCGTCATGTACGGTTTTCTCGCCCTCGCAACTGTCATGGACATTGTCACCGGCTGCATTGCCCTCCAACCGGCAGGACCCTGGACTCTTAATGATCCCGCCAGCATGGCCGCTAAAGCCGCGTGGGAGAAGAAGTGGCGTGCCCTCAACAAGGTTTTCATTACCGTTGGATCAATGTTCCTCTTCGCTGCAGTCGCCGGCATTATGCTCACGGCCGTGATACTCGGATCCCACCGCAAGAAGGCTGTGGGGGCCGGACACATGCGCCCGTGGCGGACAGCCGCGCTGCTGGTGGTATTGGGTGCTGCCCTCGCCGTCATCACAGTTTTGCTTGACATGCCGTACATACTTCCCCTGTGGGAGCGGTACGTACCCCGCGACCTGCGGGAGCTGCTCAAGTTCTTTATCCCCGCGATTTTCATCGTCGTATGCCTCATTATCATCGACTTCTCCAACATGGACGACCTCCACACCATCTTCCATCGCAAACGCACCACTGGCACGGACACGGGCACACCGCCAACGCCTCCCTTCAAGGCCGATGCGATGGCGGCATCGCCCACCCTGGCGTACGGGCAGACGTATCCTCACACGGGTTCTGCCATCCCCCAGACGCCATACGGTTGGACACCCCGCCCATCCGTCGCCTCGGGGGCGGGAGCGACGTCCCCACACGCCGCGTCGGGATCGGCCCCCTCATCTCCACCCACCGCTTCGACACCGATCGCCCCTGGAGTCCCGCAGACCCCATACGGCTGGACACCGTCCACCAACACAAACACCGCCCCAGCATCGCCACCGAGTTCCCCCCAGCAGACCATGTATGCGGCCCCGCAGTCCTCCCAGCCGGGATCCCCGCCCCCGCAGGTCGTGTACGTCTATGGTGGTCCGGTACCCCCGCAGGGCATGTGGTACGGCGCACCGCCCGACCAGTCGGGCCAACCAGGCTATCGGGGCCAGCCGTTCGCCCCCCCACCTCCCCATGGCGACCACGCGGGCCAGCCCGTGTATCTATATGCCCCGCCGGGGCACTACGGAGACCCCTCGTACCAACCTGAGCCAGAACGTACCCGTCTCAGTAGCACGAGGGAGCTAGAGCAGAGGTATGGACACGGGCACACCGCAGACCAACATGTGGCGCAACATACCGATCCCAGTACCGCGATGCAGCTACAGCAGAGGTATGGACACGGATACCCAACGGACCAACCTGCGCCGCAATATACCGATCCCAGTCGCGCGATGCAGCTACAGCATAGGTATGGACAGTGAGGAAGGGACTGCCTCGGTAGCCTGCACGCCAGCCTGGCCGCGATGGGAAATTGGGTAATGGACCGTGATCCTGTACGGGAGTGTGAAAGGACGTTCGACGAGTGAATAGGACACTTGAACCTCGTAGCCTCTGGGAATAATCTTAGAATATATGTACTTACGGGTGGAGATAAACTGCGAGAAACGTGTAGAAGTCATGCGAAGAGCGCCCGACAGGGACCGTTGGGTTGGGGCCTTGCTCCAACCGCGCCTTGTCAGGAGGGCGTGACGGAGATACACGACAAAACATGCAGCAATTGCCACGAGGAGGGGCGTGGGGCCACAATCGTACCAGTGGGCTGGGGCAGAAGCTGCCCATGCCCAATTTCACAGAAGCTCAAAGTGGCAGTCTCAATATCTTCCAAACGTAGACAACTTGTGTCGCCACACTTTCCGCCACTTACCACCCGCCACATGCCACAAACCATCCACCACCACTTTACCAACATCTCCCGACAATGAGCCTGTTCAAACAACACCCCACAGGTCGTTTAGAGTAAGAGACAGCGCCATGCACTACTAAAAAGCTAATGCTTGACGTTTGACAGGGTCGAACTGCCGACCTCATGCGGAGCACTGCGTGTTCCAGTGTTAAGCATGCGCTCTAACCAACTGAGCTAAATCGCCTTGGCATGTTTGAGGGACGATGTAGGGAACTCGTCGGGCAGGTGTATGCCAAACGCGCAGAGTAGGCAAGGAGACCAAGCACCACAGTGGAGGACAGGGTGTTCCGGCCGGTGCAGGAGGTGCGGTCTCCTGGGAGACTCATTTGGGAAGAAGGGTGCAGAGTTCGTTGGTGTGGCTGCAGGTCATGGCCACACCGGCTAGAGATTGTTGACGTCGTCAAAGTGGCCTTGGGTTGTTGAGAATCAAGTCCAACCGTCTGACAGTAGCCAAATAAATAACAAATAAATAAATAAATACATGAAGAATAAAAAATAGGTGTGGCTGCATGAAACACAGCAAACCTCGACGTTCTGGGCGACCATCGACAACGGTGGCGTACTCTGTGGCGACAAAGGCTGCCCTCCCATAGTCGGCAATGTGTTTATCAACAGGAAAGGCCAACTATTGGCCCTCGAGATCATCGCCACACGCTGTACCAGTTCATAAAAGTCGATGAATGACATGTTCATTACGTTCTTGGACCGCGCAGGGACCGACAGATACCATGCTGCCACTGAATCTTTGGCATCACTCGCCCCGCATAAGCTTCCACAACACCTTAACGTCCTCGTCCTCCGGCCCAAACCCGCCCTTCTCAGCAGCCAGCGCCTCGGCCATGTGCTGCGGATTAGTCGAGCCACACAGCGGTGTGATATTCCACCTGCGGTCAGTCCAGTCCGTGTACTCGACTTACAGCTGGCAGAGACAATAGACGACCTGTTCGGGCGTAAACCCCGCGCGCTGGGCGAGACGTTTCACCTGCGGGGAGGCGAGGAGGCTCGGCGAGCCCGTCAGTGTCCAGAAGGACTGGTAGGCGATGCCGTGCTTCTGGCACAAGTCGTACACTGTGACGTTAGTGCGCGGGGACGGCCCTCGTGTTCATGTAGACAGGGGGAAAAAAGGGATGGAGTGAGGGCGGATCGAACGCCCGACCGTACGAATGAGGTCTGGTCGACTCGTCGAGGCCGTCTCTTCAGTCGTACGCTCTCCCAACTGAGCTATCCCTCCATGTCCCATTTATCTCTGCGGAGCAGCGGCCCGTGCCGCCGAAGAGCGGACATAATTCCCGTCCTCGAGCTCATCGTGCCGCTGCTAACCCCCTCTCCCCCCTTCCACCCCCGCCTCGTGTCGCACTCAAGCTCGGCTGTTCGAACGCAACCCGACTCACCAGCCCAATCCCACCCGTTGCCCTCATACCACCGATTCTGCACGACCGCCACCCGAACCCTCGCTTCCCTTACGAGCCACTCGAGCTCCTCGACATCGTAGATGTTCGACACGCCGAGGGTGCGTACCTTGCCCGCATCGACCAAGGATTCGAGTGCCTGGTACGCGGCGAGGGTGTCGGCGCGTTTCCGGAGGGGCGAGTGGAGGAGCACGGCGTCGAGCGCGTCCACGCCCAGATTCTCCAGCGAGCGCGCCACGCTCGCGCGTACCTGCTCGCCCACGGGGGCATGCGCGTCGTATGGGATAGGCTGGGAGCGGTCTTGTCCGTCAAGAGAGGTGAATTTCGTCTGGATGTATAGGTCCGAGCGGGCCAGGCCCGAGGAGAGCGCGCGGCGGATGCCGGCGCCGACGAGATCTTCCCTGTTGTTAGAGGGGGGCGGGGGCGGGGGCGTACTGGTAGTGCTGGGTGTTAGGTATGTCTCGCGGAGTGTCTCGGCCTGGGTCGGTAGATTATGGGAGGCGGGTAACTGGGGGCTCCTGGGAAGCGGACATTGGGTAGTCTGGGCCTCGCATTTCAAGATAACAAGAGGAGTAACCAGAAATGAGACGCAAGGATGGAGAGTGTAGTGATAATCGGAACGGAAAGGATGGGGATGGTGCCGCGTGAGACCGACGACCGAGAAGAGCAATGACAAGTAATGACAAGTAACACCCAACACGCAGCAGCCCATTCCTACATCATCCCAAACTCCTCAGTGCCGTTACACGTAAACGGCCAGATCCAAGTAACCCAGCCCATTACGCACCTTTGGTTGACATGCCGTGTCGATGCCGCGGAACCCCGCCTGGAGGGCGGTGTACACGAGCTCTGCTGTCCGCTCCTTCTTCCTGCACATCAGTGATGCGACACCGGATATCTGAGAGGAGAGAGACGCACCATGCAGTCCCGTAGATGATCTTGGGCATGGGCATTTCGGACATGGCCAGTTGGCGATGTGGATTGTGTTTAGTAGTTAGTGTGACCAAGGGAGAACTTGAGTGTGAACATTGACTTGTGGCGGTTAAGCGCTGGGCCAAGCTGGGAGGTATGACGTCGTTGTTTGGTTCCGCTCAAGTGGAGGAGGCTCTTCTAACCTGCTCATCAACGACAGCATGGAAGTATGAAAATCCATCAACAGTAATGATACAACATGAATGCATATGTGGTCTATGCCAGCCTTACTGTGGCTGCACGAAACGACTCTGGGGCAGCAACCCGAGACGCCGGCTTAGTCATCATCCTGATCGCTGGCCGAGTGCCAGCCCTCTGATGGCGACCGGGCGCGCCTGCCGACACTGCCGCCGTGGCCCTCGGCGTCGTCGTCGCCGTCGCTGTCGTCCCCACCGCCAATCTCGATTCCTCCGTCGTCGTCCTCGACGATGCCCTTCTCCTCGAGACGGCGCTTGCGCTTTGCCTCGAGCTTTGCGAGGAGCTTTTCGGCCTTGTTGAAGATGCCGTTGGTTGCGGCGCCGCACGCGTAGCATTTGGGCGACTTGATAAAGCGGTCGATGGCGCACTGCATGCAAAAGTAGTGGCCGCACTTGGTGACAATGGGCTGGTCAAACTCCTTTTTGCAGATAAGGCAGGCAAAGGGGAGCATTTCCTCCTCTTCCTCCTCTTCGGGCAGTGGCTCGCCGTCCTCTGCGAGCTTGTCGAGCTGCCAGCCCGCGAGGTAGTCGCCGCGGTCGTGCATAAACTTGCAGCTGTCGCCGTACCCGCAGAACCCCGTCTCCTTGTACGGCTTGCAAATGTCGGGCTGGTAGTCCATGAGGGTGATGGTGCGAATGTTAGCCGTTGCGCGGATGGGACCCGTCGTCATCTTGCTGTCCATGACCGAGTCCTTGCGCTTGTTGATCGTCGGCAAGTACCCTGCCTGTCCGCGGTACATGCCGTCGTCGACCGCAATCTCGCCGTCCTCGTTCAGCCGCACGCGCTTCGAGCTGTCGTCGCGCGGCTCGTCGGCAGACTCGAGGTCCCAGTTCGAGTCGCGCGTCGCAAACTCGTCCCCGCGGGATAGCAGACCCTCGTCGGCCTTGTAGTCAAACTCGTCCAGACCGCCGCCAGACTCCTCGGGCCCCCGTCGACGTTTCGAGCCTTGCACGAGCGGGTTGAGCATCGCCTTGCGTGTCGGCCGCACGACTGCCGACGACGCCTCCTCGGACGCGGGCGAGTCTTCGGTCGGTGGAGACGCCGAGCGTTTGCGCGACGCGTTTGGGCGTGACCGTGGGCCCTTCTTGAAGAGCACGGGCTTGGACGAGGACGCTGTGGCGGACATGGTTGGTGGTGTTGTGGTTGTGGTGAAGTGGTGTCTGAGTAACGCAGTTGTCAGCGGTCGCTCGAACTTGAAGTGTCATGGATGAACGGCGGATGCAAGGCTGATGGTCGATATCTGAGTGGCAAACACGTGACAACCACGTTTTTGACAAAACTCCGAAACTCCGACCGAGTGGCACTTTTGTACCGTCAGCCGCGGCCGAGAGCACGCCAGCGAGCGACCCAAACAATGGGATGCTGCTGCATGCGGAAGAGGCAAGGCAAAGGGGGGGGGGGGGGGCTCGAGGTGGAGCGTTGGGGAACAAGAGAGACAGAGAGCCCTCGGGCGCCTCGGGGGTGATGAGCCTTCCTCGCCACCAAAAGCTTTGCATCCATCATCACAAAGCACATCGCATCCACCTCCGTCTTTGTCATCACCGCTTTCCCCATCTTGCAGCCGTTGGCCTGCCCGTGCACGTAAGTACCTCCGCAGCCAAGAGTCTCCTCTGCGGGGTTGAAAAAACACACATGCCACATGGGCGGTGTTATAGAAGAAAGGATTGCGATTTTTCTCGCGTGGTGCGAGTTCCAAATGCGTTTGACGCCGTGTGTGTGCGCCCTCATCCCACCACCGGCTGCTGGCTGCCTCTTTCCCAACTCGCCGCTAACGCCGCCCAGCCAGCCTCCATCTGTTTCTACTGCCTCTCTCTCGGCGTTACCATAACCCCCATCGCCTATCGCCTCCACCTCCGTGGTCCACCAAGCCCACGGGCAACAACAACAACCATCGCAATCATGGAGGACCCACTCGCACAGCAGCACCACCAGCACCAGCATGACAGCGAGGCCGCCGCCGTCGCCGCCGCCGCTGCTGCGGTCCAGCTGGGCCTCGGCGAGCTCCAACCAACACACCAGCAACACTACGTCCATCACAACCTCCAGCAGCCAGACTTTAGCCATACCAAGGACGACGGCACGCCCCATCCCGAGGTCGAGGTGCATGGCCTGGAGATCCCCGTCGAGGGCGAGCCCGAGATCGAGGTCAACATCCCCACCCAGGACACCGACCTCGAGTTAAGCCTCGGCATCGGGTCGCCCCACGTCGAAAGCCCTGTCCCTCGCACCTCGTATGGGAGACCACCAAGCATACGCAAGGGTGAGTCGACGATGCAACCGGATGCGATGTGACTGGGAGACGGTTGCTGACCATCCAGCGTGCGACTTGTGCCATGCCGCAAAGCAAGTAAGCATCTCCCCGCCATCTGCCATCCGCCTCTGACATACACGACGACCCTTCCATCTGCCCATCCATCACACCTATCCATCCATCTACAGTACTGACACTCCAGAAATGCTCTGGCGACCGACCATCGTGCACGCGCTGCCAGCAGGGTGGATGGCAGTGCGTCTACGCGCCGCGTCAGCGCCGCCGTACCGTGCCCAAGGACCAGAAGCTTGCCAACATGGACAGAGGCCACCTGTCCATGTCGTTGAGTAAGAAGCGGAAACTCAACAGAGACTTAGGGAGCCTCGGGCCCGATACGATGGACATGCGCGTCGCGATGGGCATGGCCATGGATCTGGGTCTTGCCGCCGAGGAAGAGGAGGACGAGCACCTCTTGACAATGTCGGATGAGCAAATGGTGAGTCAGCTTTGGACCGCCTACACAATCCAGCTGACCTCCCGCAGCTCGAATGCATCGCCATCGACGGATACCTCGCCGACCTACCGCTCGCAACGTTTGTGCACAACTTACCGTACAATCAACCTCCGCCATCGACGACAAACTTTACGGCCGAAGACTTTGCCGGCTCTGGGGACGGCAACTACTCGTCCGAGATGGACCAACACACGACGTCGGCACTGCGCGACGCCATCTTCTCGCTCAACGAATCGGCACCCCCGGCGCAGCCCGAGGGCACTGGTGCAGACGGCACGGACGGCACGGGCGACCAGGGTATCGACAATATCGACCAGCAGGGACTCGACCCGCATCTCGCACTGCTCGACCTGTCGCATGCCATGCCTGTCGAGGACGGCAACCAGGGAGGGCCGGACGGGACAGGCGACCTCAACCTGAACAACCTCGGCAGCGCCGCGTATCAGGCGCCGTGCCAGCACGTTGCGCTTGTCCCACGTATCCTGGCCTTACTCACCCAACACCCGCTCGAGCCCAAGCCCGGATCCAACACACCGCTCAGCATGTACATTTTCACGCCGCTCTCGCGGTCTCTCCGCTTATTCCACGCCCTCACCCAATGCCCCCACTGCTCGGGCTCGCCACAGCAAACATTGCCACAGCTCGCTCTACTGTCGCGCACGACGACCATCCTCACGTTCCCATGCCCACCGCCGCCACCCAATGCCGCGGGCCAGCCCTCGGCGCAGCTCGTGGTACACAACGCCCGGCTCTCGGGCACGGGTATTTCCGAGGCGATCGAGACGCACATTGTCGGTGTGGTCTGGGACTCGTGGCGTGCGAGCATTCGCGAAATCTTCAACGCGTTTGAGCGCAAGGCCAAGGAGGTCATCCAGGCCAACGCCGCCGCGGCTGCCGACGGACAGGAGCCCCCGACCAGTGCAGAGACGCAGCGTGCGGGTCTCATGTTCCAGGCCATGTCGCGTTTGGTGTCGGCGATGAACGAGGTGGAGCGTGACTAGGGGCCGACTTGGCGCCTGGGGCAAGGCCGGCGTGGTGTACGAATTTTGAGAGTGAATTTGGATAGATGTTGGTAGTTTGGTTGATTGAGTATCATGTACAAGTACCCTTCTGCGTGCGTCGGGGCAAGAAATGGCGAGACCTGGAGCAACCCTGATGATGTCAAGGATACAGTGGGCGACAAGGAGTACGGAGACGGAGCAACGGTGCAGTACAGGCTGCGCCGACAACACGAGCCATGCATGTCCTTGGTCAACCTCAAAACTCAGTGCATGTTGAACCGCCCACTCCGTCATATTCCCCCCTTAACCACCGGCTTGACGGCTACTGCGGCCACCTAATGTTTATCGAGTGGTATTGTTTGTCACCCAGGACAAGTTGCTGGTGGTTTGTGGCAGGCACCCGCCACGCCGACCATGTGCCCAATCGGCCGCTCGGGGTACGTCATGACCCACTTCCCACTTGGCCACTGCCCCCACCATGGACCATTTGTGCCACCGCCCAGAACTCGAGCTGGAGTCACCTCGGCAACATCCGTCACTTGTGCATCCGTGCGCTATCACACTTTTACGTTTCCACCACAACACCAACTGTTCCAGTATCCTTTCTCGGTCGACAGAATCATCCACTCACTCGCCGATACACGAAATGTCGCGATGGACACGGTAAACCACCTCAAATTGGTATGTCCCAACCTGTGCCCCACCGCATCCTCACTCTCACCCTCCCCCAACCCCCTCCTTCAGCCCCATCCTTACCCTCGGCCCCGCGGGTACTCCCCCACCCCCCTTGCCAAGAGACCACCACCTCCGTATCCCCCCCTCCCCCACCTCAACCTACCCCTCGGCCCCATCCGCACCGCCGCACCCCACCCCCGCCCCCTCCCCGCACTCCCCCAACCCCCCACCCCCCCTCCTGTCCGACCCCCACCCCCACACTCAACCCCCAGCCCCACCAACCACCACTAACAACCAGCGCGTCGAACGCACCCAAGCCCCAACAATCCTCCGCGCCCTCCTCTCGGCCATCTTCTTCCACCGCATCCTCGACAATGTCGACCCCGAAACCGCCGACATTCTCGAGACGCACGTCGCCGTCCCGTCCTCGCAGAGCGCGAGTGCTAGTGCGCGGGAGAGGGAGATTGCCGCGAGGGTCGACGAGTTTCGCGAGGTGTTTGTTGAGGGGGGGATGGAGGGTGGGGAGGTGAGTCTTCTCCGGGGTTGGGGCGGGGCACTGGGGTGGGGTTCTTGGCGGTGGGGTTCTTGTGGTGGGGCTGGGGTGGGGCTGGTTGTGGGGTTCGCGGCTGGGTGTGGTACGGCTGGCGCTGGCGGGGCTCGTGTGGCACGAGTGAGGGGATGAGGTGGAGAGGAGGGAGGGTCGTGCCCATGAGGGTCTGGCGGAGTGTCGGCGAGGTTGTCGGACAGGCGGGGGTGGGCGTGTTGGAGCCAGAGGGGACTGGCCTCGGCGGGGTTCTGTGGTACGACTGCAGGATCTACGTTGGCGTTGTCGTTGAACATGAGACTAGCGGGAGGAGGGGACGGTTTCGCGATGCCCCCCACCGCGGGAGCTAGCCGTACACGGCGTCACTGATCGCTCACGGGTGCGCCGTTCGCGGTGCCCTGGTGCTTTCACCTCTGTCCTGGAGGCTGGCAGGAGGGTTGGACATCGACTGCGCGAGGCACAGAGAATGTCAGGGGTGGTTACTTGCACGCCCGCTAGGAGGCGGTGGGCTAGTGGTGGCCAGCGCCGCGAGAGGAGCATGCGGGTCGAGCCGTGGCTCGTATAGCTGCGGCTGCATGGAGCTTGATTCCGTGCTCGCCATGCTGGAGCAGCTATGGCCGTCTGCGGCAGGTCGGCTCTGCTGCATGTTGGCAGGAGGCCTTCTGCGGCATTGCACCACAGGTGCAGCGTTGGGACAGTGGCTGGGCTGTTGTGCACATGTGCACGCTCTGGTTCGTCTCGCTGCGCCCCCGCGTACTGTGGCATGTCGCCCGGACCACACCCGCCGTGCCGTCGGCGTGCTTGGACTACGTGGTATCTGGCTGCTCATCTGCACCCCGTGCGACCGAGGGCGCGGTTGACTCCACACCTTCCCAACGCTAGCAGACCTGGAACGCTCTCTCCACGTGAACGTGTACAAGGCCCCGATTATGTTTCTCGAATGACGCGCTAACATCAGATTGCCGTCGTGTTCCTCCAACGGAAGAACAAGAAGGGGTGGTTTGCGGTTACTGAGGTGAGTCGTCGTCGAGTCGTCGCCTAACCACAACCTCTACCCTCACCGCTTCCCAACCCACACCCCCCCCCCCCCTTCTCCTCCCACCCCCTACCATCCGACCCACGCCCCCACGCAGCCCCTCACCCCCACCCCACCCTCATCGCCCCTAACCCCATCCCCCACCCCTCCACACCCACCCCGCTCACTCCCAGGCCCTCGTCCCCTGGGAAGAACACCTGATCACGATCACATTCGTCACGCGCGCCGCCATCAACCCCCTCCCTGCGGCGTTGCTGCAGATCTTGACCTTTTGCGCCGAGCACAAGGATAATGTGCCGCCGCTTATTGGGACGTCTGTGAGTTTGTCCTCGGGGTGTGGCTGTGGCGTGGGGATGGGCGGAGGGCAGAGTGGATGGAACCGCGACCCCTGGCGTAGGAGCATGGTTTTGGCTGGACGAGAAGAGCTGAGAGAACGGCTGGGAGGGGTCTGAGTGATGGGACGCTTTGTCTGGTCGCCCTTTCCCGGTCTGGTTGTGTGTCCGCCTCGCTCCAGCAAAGCATCGCTTGGCTTCGCTTGTGAACCGGGACTCGCTTGACTCTGCTGCTCATTCAGCACCTCGTGTATTGGAAGGTTCGCACTGCTTGCCCACTTTTGCATTCCTATTTCACTTGGCGTTGCTTCTTCTGCAGTCTCCGCTCTCAGCTCCGCCTCCCAGGTCCCCCACCCACTTTCCGAATGGCATCTCCATGTCCAGGCCCCGCCATGACCTTTGCCCCATGCACCCATCACACCCACTGACCGACAGGATCAAACCAACCTCTCCTACCAGGTACGCCTCCCCGGCACCGCCACCGCCGCAGAATGGCGCTGATCGCCCGCGCCAGATTCTCGTCTCGCCACCACCCTCGTCGGAGCTTTTCTCCCCCTCGCCCCCCTTGGGCCCGACGCGCCTGACATCCCCTCCGCCTCCGCCTGCGACGACACCGGCCACGGTCCTCGGCGACGTCTCAGTGTCAAAGTCGCGCCGCGCCTCGGCAAACTACCCCCATCCCACATCACGAAACGTGTCCCGTACAGCATCCCGCACCACGTCCCCCACACCACGCACCCTCCCGCGCGGCCCGCTCGGAGCCGGCGCCGCGCGCTCCGCCTCGCCCATGGCCGCCATCTCGGACGCCGGGACCAGCGCCATGGGATACCTCGGCCAGGCTAAAGAGGGCCTGCTTGCCGTCGGCGCCAAAGCGGCCGGAGCAGCCGGCGTCGGCTGGGGTAGAGGGACCGGCAAGTAGGCCGGGAAGAGCCCGGGGCTCCGGTGTTGTACACTGTCGTTTGTGGTTTGTATAGATGAACTCCTGTAGAGTTGCCCATGTGGGCTGATGTATGTAGGCATGGCGAGGTGGCCTCGGCATGCGCCGAGAGTACGTGTGCGTTGAGAGTACGAGTGCGTTGAGAGTACGAGTTCGCTGAGAGTACGAGTTCGCTAAGACCATGAGACCGAGCCATGGCCCTTGCTCTTTTCGCGATTCTTGTTCACTGGTACTCATGAAGACTTTGCCACTTGATGCCTATAACCAGAAATGAGGGCTCGCCCAGGGCACCACGAGGCAGACAGACGTTAGGATACGAGGTACAACGCGTTCAACGCGTCCAACGAGCCAAAAGTTTGCTCTCGGCCGCATGCTGCATGCTGCAGAGCTGCAGGGCCAGACGCTGGCGGAAGAGGCAACTGATGTTTGTTTTGGAGTAATGTTTACATTCAAAAAACTGGTTTAGACTATTTACGGTTTGTAATGCGTTTCACCTTGACACGAAGGGCGAATCACGGCATGGCCCAGGGCGCCCACAAAAAAAAAGGGGGGCACAGAAGGGCACACCGTCGGAGGAAGTATGTCTGGGGAGACAAAGGGCAGAACCCCCAGCCAGCCAGGGGGAACGTGCGCCATAGAGCCATCCCTAGGAAGCGCGCCCATCACAGCCTGCAGACTGCAAACTGCCAGCTGGCCAGCTGGTCAGCTGCCAGGCTGGCACCTGCACCCCGGCGGCATTGTCGTGGGCCATGGGCGGGGGTAGCGGGGCTGGCTGGCGGTGCTTCTGCGGTGCACCCGCGAGGTACAGGGTGTGGCCGGGGTTGATGGGGGCGCGCGCCTCTGCCGTCATTGTCAGATGGCTCTGATGCTCTAGACGGGCGACAACACATTCGAATGGCCTCTGGCTGCGCACTACTTTGTACCTCTTGTATCTCTACCTCGCTTTGATCTCTTTGTTCTCGCATCCTTCCATCCACAGAGTAGCACTTTACATTTTTCTACCCATCAAACACACCATTCCTCACCCACACTCTTTCATCCACCACCTCCGAGCACGTCGACATTGCGTCCATCTCCACTCGGCCACCCTCGACAAAACACCTCGCATCCGCAGCAACCCACCTTTTCTGAGCCGGCAATCAAGTCCACCTCTGCGCACAGCCACGTATAGCGATGGCACCGGGCAAAGGCCACACCGGCGCGGGCCCGGCCAAGCTGATCCTGCGGGCGCCGCCGCACCTGCCGTTTGTGCAGGGCTGGCCGGGGATCATGTCGGGTGGCAACCGGCAGAGCGCGACGGTGCAGGGAACGGTCGAGGTGCGGATCACCAACACGACGGGGACGGTCAAGGCCAAGTGGCTGCGTGTCGAGGTGCGCAAGCACGAGTCTGTGGCGACGGGGAGCGGCGTCGGGGTGGGCGGCATGGGCAAGTCGGGGACGCAGACGAGTCTGGAGACGATTGGGAGGACGCACTTTTTGTGGCGCGCGCCCGATGGTAAAGACTGGGACGCGATCAAACCCGGAGACTACCGCTTTGTGATCCCCTTGCAGGCCGACATGCCGCCGACGGCCGATTTGCCGCGCGGCGGCGGCGTGCGCTACGAGCTTGTCGCGTCCATGTGCTGCAAGGACAAGACGCGCTTCTTTAAAAAGGACTCGAGCACGACCGTTACGATGAACGAGCCCCTGCGCATTGTCAAATACGAGCTCGCATCCTCGTGGCCCGTGCACAACCAGCCCGAGCAGCGCTCGGCCGCCGGCGCCGGCGGCCAGGTCCAGTTTATCGTCGAGCGCGCAGGCTCGGCGTGCGGCCCAGGCGACACAGTCCCCATCCAAGCTACCATCCGCTCCATGGCTCCCCAGCCCTTCCGCGTAAAGGGCTTTGAAGCCGAGCTTATCGAGACCACAACCATCTTCCCACCAACGCCCGATCCAAACTCGAAAACGGCAAAGAAGAAGAACAAGCCGCCACCCCCGCCCACCGTCAAGCGCGTGTCTATTGCCGCCGCCCGCGGCTCCCTCGGCCCACAGGGCACGGGCGAGAATGTCGGCCGCGGCGGCGAAAAGTCGGCACGTCTGGGCATTGCCGTTCCCAAAGACCGTAATGTCCTCACCGTCACGGGCGCGCGCGAGTTCAAGGTCGAGTATGAGATTGCTGTCCAGGCCGTCTGCGAAGACCCCGTCGGCACAGTCGGGATCCCCGCCATGCCACTCATCATCGGATCGTTCACGGCGTCGTCAGCGCAGCAGGCCGTCAAGTGAGTCTGTCTCTTGCAGGCGCTTCCGGTGCGATCCGCAGCATCATCCTGTGCTCGCATCGTGCCATGCTGCCATCATGTCATGCTGCCATCATGCCATACTACCACATCGCTACGATTCTCCGTTACCTCCTGCGACAATGACTGACCTCCAGGGACATTGGGTACGTTCCGGGCCTGTGTCCGCCCCCGGGAGCCAATACGCCAAACGGCGCCCAAACCCCAACGCATGGCCCTCCTGGTGCCCCTGGAAGTGCCCCCGGGACCCCCAGGCAATTGTACGATGGGCGCAACTCCCCACCGGTGGGGCTCCCACCGAGCCAGTCGTTTACCGGCCGCGTCGCGAGTGAGCCCCAGCGCACGGCACAGCCTGGACAGCCTGGCCAGCCTGGACAGCCACAGAGTGGATCAGGCTTTGTTCCTCGGAATCAGGGACATCTCACGCGCCGGTCGTCGTCGGGCACGACCGCGACCACGACCACGACCAACACCGACTTTGCGCCTTCCCCCGCCGTCGGGCCCGGCCCGCAGACCGTTCCCGGACGTTCACTGGCGTTCCCCACACCTACGCCCATTGCCGCCGCGTTCGCGACGACGAATGGGCCCAACCGCACGCGCTCGCCCGATGCGCTCGTCCCCCTTTCGGACCGGGGAGGTACGCGCCGTACGCCCCAGCCTCAGCATGAGGGCCTCGACCGTACCTCGCAGTACACGAACACGACGCAGGGCACGTTCGGCCCCAGCATGGCGTCTACGTACGAGCGCCTTGTCGAGGAAGAGTACACGCCGTCGTCGGGCAGTGGCAGCCCCGACACCGCGACCGCCCCTGCCTCGTCTCTGGCGCGCACCCCGCGAGCGCAGGACGCCCAGCTCCCTGCGCAGGCTCCGTCCCAGCCACCGCAATGGGAGTCGGCGGCCAACGAAAAGCAGCGCCTGTACAACGAGGCCCGCGCGCGCGCCGCAGCGACCCAGGAGGCCGAGGGGCGCAGCCTTGCCGAGATCGGCATGGTGGGTGTCGCCGCCGCCGGCGTGGCAGGTGTCACCGCCGCTGCTGCCGGAGGATCGGCTCCCCCACCACCCACTGGCGCGCCACCAGAGTACGCGCCGTCATCAGCTCCGTCTGACGGCTCGAAGCCGGCCTCGATTGCGTCGTCCCGCCCAGGTCTCCCTGCACAGTACCTCACGGCCGCTCAGGAGAAGGAGCTCCAGCGCAAGCGGTTCAACGAGGCCCAGCGTGCCGTGTCGGGCGGCGGCCCACCTGACGCCGATGCCGCCACAAGTGGGAGCGGGGCCGCGAGCTTTGTCACCGCCAACGGTCCGTCAACGACCGCTTCCGCCGCCACGTCGCCCAACCTCGGCAGCCTGCCCAACGGCCGCTTTTCGACCCCTACGCAGGACAGGGAGCAAACACCGACCAAGCTTGCGAACGCTGTCAACGCGGCACCTCCCGGCGCGCCCAACGACGCGCCCATCTCGTACGACGAGCTGTACGGCCCTGCCCCTGGTGGCGCGTCAGCGTCGACCCCCTCGCGCTCCGCGCCCGCTCCCGCTCAGTCCTCGTCGTCGGGCCTGCCGCAGGTCCCCAAGGCGTACCTCTCCGCCGCGGAAGAAAAGGAGATGATGAAGAAGCGCTACGAGGAGGCCACGCGCCGCGTAGCGCGGACGCAGGGCATCGAGTCGCCGCCGCCGGCGTCGTCCAATGGCCACAGCCAGCAATCACAGTCGCAGTCACAACCACAGTCGCGCGCGCAGACTCAGACGCCGACCGGGCCGGGGTCGCCGCAGGCCCCGAGCACCGCGAGCTTTGCCTCGGCCACTGGCTCGGGTTCAGCCAACCACGCTGCATCCGGCTCGCACGCGGTACCCCCAGGCGCTGCACCGGTCCCTGCGCCCGCGGCGCCAAAGGCGTACATGTCTGCGGTTGAGGAGAAGGAAATGATGCGCCGGCGGTACGAGCAGGCGCAGGCGCGTGTGCGTGGGCAGTCTGAACCGGCGAGTCCCGAGGCCCCGCCGTACGACCTGCCCGGGGTGTCAGGCAACGCGGCCGTGCGGGCGACCTCGCCGCCTGCTGCCAACAATGTGGCCAACAACGTGTCCAATGCTGCCCGCGCGGCGTCTCCGCCCTCGAGCCCGCCAACGGGTAGCCGCGGCGCCGAGCCGCCGTACCTCTCCGCTGCCGAGGAGAAGGAGATGATGCGCCGGCGGTACGAGGAGGCGACGACACGCGTCGCGCGGCGTACCGTGTCGAACCCGGCGAGTGATGGGGGGAGTGCGAGCGCGACGCCCGCGGCTGTTGCCTCGCCCACTGCCGCGACGTTTGCGGCCTCTGCGCCGCATGCGTCCCCGCCCGCTGCCTCGGGCTCGGCGCAGCCTGCGGCCCAGGCGCCGTACCCGTCCGCGGCCGAGGAGAAGGAGATGATGCGACGGCGGTACGAGCAGGCCCAGTCTGCCGTTGCGCGCACGCAGCCGCCCCCGGGCTCACCGACGCAGGCCGTCTCTCAGATCACCCAGGCATCGCACCCGCCCTCGTCCGCTGGCCAGGCCCTCGCGGCCACGGCCCCGCGCTCGGCGTCGCAGCGCTACTCGCAGCCGCCCCAGCTCCCGCCCCTCGGCTCGTTTGGGTCATTTGACCGCCTCGACGACGACTCCTCCGACTCAAAGCTCGCGTCCAACCTCTTTGCCAACTCGAAGCTCGGCATGGGGTACGCCGACACGCCGCCTCCCGGTCCCCCGCCCGTCTCTGCGCCCATCTCTGCGCCCGCGGCCTCGGCGCCCAAGGCGTACATGTCGGCCGCGGAGGAGAAGGAGATGATGCGCAAGCGCTACGAAGAGGCACAGGGCCGCGTCGCGCGCGTCGCCTCTGGTGGCTTTGACACGGCCGCGGGATCAGGCTCCGGCTCGACCCCAGCGGTCGACGGTGGCCGTGCCGTCGACGCCGGCCCCGCCCCTGCCCCCGCCCCCACTTCTGGCCCCACTTCCACCCCGGCCTACCCCTCCGCCGCCGAAGAGAAGGAGATGATGCGCAAGCGCTTCGAAGACGCCCAATCCCGCGTCGCAGCAGCCCAGAGCCCGCCCCGCGTTGCGTCCCCACACACGCCGGCGCGAGCCGCCTCCCCCGACAGCCAGGCGCGTAACATGTCCTCGTCCTCGACCTCGCCACCGTACTATGCCACCCCCACCTCGTCCCCGCCATCGCAGGGCCAACAGGCATACCGCCGCGACTCGACCATGTCCACCATGTCCCGCCGGTCCACGCGCATGTCCACGCTTGCGCCCCTGCCCGAGGGCCCGCCGCCGCCGTTGCCGAGTCGGCCGCCGAGGGAGTATATCGAGTTGCATAAGAGTTAGGCGGGGAGGTGTGGTGTGGGTGGGAGTGCGGATGGGTGTGGGTGTGAGTGCGGATGGGTGTGGGTCGGTGTGGGTTGGTGTGGATGGGTGTGGATGGGTGTGGTCTAGTGGACCGGGTGTACGTGTGGACGGAACTGGTGTGGGGGTTAGGTGTGAAGCAGGTGGACTGTACCAGTGGAGGCTGGCGTGCGGAGACGTAGGTCAGTGTTAGGTTTATTCTAGGAGCGGACGGTGCCGGGGTGCACTTGCACTTGCTGGACAGGTGACAGAGCTCGACCTCGAGAGCTCGAGAGATGCCGAGGCGCGACGCTCTCGGCGCGCGACGATCTTTGTCCCGGAGGGGATACCATACAGCTAGCGAATGGTAATTTTTATAGTTTATTGCGGACGTACGCATGCAACGTGTTAGATACGATGTGGTCTGGGAGGCGGGGTGCTGTGCTGGGTGTCCAGAGGGGATATCGACGAGTTGGTGGTTCTCTTCGTTGTGTGTACGTGTGTACCGGGAGGAAGAGGTGAGCGTCAAGGTCTGTAGTAATAGCAGTGTCTACCCAACCCCTGGAAACAAGTCCAGTCCTAACTGTATACTGTACGAAGTGGACAACGTGGTCTACCCTCTCGCGAGCATGATATGCAAGAGGGGACAGGTGCAACAACACCACCTTGTGCGCTCTGGACAGGTTCGTCAAGCGAAGGCCGCCCCTTTGCTCTCTCCTTGTACAATGAATACCTCTTGAACGTATCTAGGTATCTGGTCAAGGGATTTCATGGTACCACATTATTGCAACACACAGTCGTTGATGCCTGCCATGGCACCGCAGAGAGCCTATTCTTACAGTTGGCTGTTGGGGCTTGTATCTTGGCCGCTTTGGTTTCACGGCTGGGGCTATGAGACTGTCTCCATCTTGGTTATCCCAACACTGCAATTGTCCTTTCTGTGTAACAGCAACCCTACCCTGCCGAATATAACAGCACCACGAAGCCACGCTATCCATAGACCCAAAAGGTATCCTAAAACCCTTCCAAAGGGCATCTGGGCGGGTTCGCTTCATGAACATGTCGCTGGGAACGCGGCTGAGAGCTCGCACCATTCCACCGAATAGGGGTCGTGGCTCGGGCTTGCCTTTAACGTCTGTATCGGGGACACGGTGTGTACATCGGACATGGCATGGCGAGTACACCTTGTCGATCGGCATGGGTGTCCAACTGTGTGCCCAACTCGTTTTCTCGCTGCACTCTGCTGGCTGTTCCCGGGTTGGTCCACATGGCTCGTACGGACGATGTGCTGGTGGTAGTTGGCACATTGGCGACTGCACCTTGTCGATCGGCTGGATGCCCCACTCTGTGCAGAGCTCGTGTTCTCGCTGCGCTCGGCTCAAGTTGCTCCACAGGCCTCAGTGGGTGGTGTGCTGGTGGTATTAGTAGCTGATTTATGGGGCAAGCTGGACCGTTTGCCAAATGCCAAATGCCAGTCAACATTTTGCTCGCTACCTGCCACTTGCCACTTTGCAAATGCCACATGACCAGCAGCGCGCACCAAAGGCGCCAGTGGCTGGCACCTTGTTCATCTACGCCTCCTCGGTCAAAACAAAGTGTGTTCATGTGTGTACTCGCGTTTACAATACCGTGGCCTGGAGACGACATACATGCAGAAAAGCCCCAATGCACCATCATTCACGGCACCACCATGCATGGTCCAGCAAGCTACATCAGTCAGTGGTCGCCTCAACGTCATGACAACTGCCCCATCCTAGCTGCGGAAAACCATGCCCTACCCTGGTGGACATGAAAATGCACGTCATGGTGCCGGCACTTGGCCCCTGCATCTCGAGTCCTCTCGCCCCTGGCCCATGCCTAACTGAACCTGCTCAAACCTCGAGCTACCAGCTACAGAACAGCTGCAGTGCAGGCTGGAGGCTGCAGCGTTGTTCGGTTGCTGCATGGTGGATCTCCTATGCGACAGCCGCAGTTTGCCGCTACCATGTTCCACTGGAGGTTGCGTGCCATTGGGCCAAACGAGTGCGAGCAGCGAGGGTTGGAGTGAGTGAGGTTTGTGATCGATCGATCCCATTCAATGGGGGCCATCCATGCCATGGTCTCTAGCTCTGGGTCGCTCTGGGCCAAGGGATTGCTTCGGTCCCGACGCCGCATCTCTGGCATGCACCGATTTCATTCCCTGCATGCATGCTCGAGGCTTGGGCACACTCTGTACAGTACAGTAGTAGCATGTAGGATGGTTGCATGAGGTTGCATCCAGGTGGTATGGTATGCACCAACCCTAATGCCCTAATTCATCTGGATTACATTTTTGTCCTAGTCGGTGTAATGAGGTCACTACTTGTGGAGTTTGTAAGAATACTCTGTTCCCGCTGTGTGCCTCGCCGCAGCGCGCGCCTATCCAACCCCTCCCCTCCCCCCTGCAGCCCGCCGTTGGCCGCCGCGAGCAACCTACCCAGGCCACCCACCGTACCCTGGTTCTGTTCCGTTGAGAGCATCCATCCATCTTTGGTAAACGACCCGACACACCCGGCGGCCTGCCTGCTGCCTGCCTCGTACCACGCACGCACTCTGGCACTCTGCCTGCACCAAGCACTCACTCACTGGCACTCTGTACCTTGCTACATTGCCCATTACCAACTACTACTCCCACATCCTACTCGCACTCGTCCTCTCGACTGCCGCCTCTCTCCTCCCTCTCCCTCTTGATTCTTCTCCACTACTCTTTCCATCGCCCTCGTCACCACTCGCATGCCGCTCCCCACGCCCTAGGGGCGGTCCCAGACCCCAATCTCTCTTCGCACCACCCGCGCCGCACCACGCGCACGCACAATCCACCATCCAACATCCGCACTCTTGACATCCTTGCCAAACGACCGCGCCACGCCACGCCACGCCAACGCCCATCCACCAACCCACCCACACACCCAGCTCCGAGTCTGCGGCAGTGCGGCGCACGACTATTGCTTGCCCCGCACTCGCCCGCCCGCGACCTACGCGAGAGCCCTGCGGTCGCCAAGCTAGAGCAAGCTGCCTAGCTACGTGCACCAGCAAGTGCACATTGTGCCGTGTCCCTCGCGCACGTCCCCGAGCCCGAGCCCGAGCCCCGCACACATCTGCGCCGGCCGCCAAATCTCATCTCCACCATCACCTCGACTTGCCTCGTCTCCTTCTTCTTCACCAACGACCTATCCGACGGGCTCGCTACCACCCCCGCGCCTCTCGCGCCCGCCGCCGCCACCGAATCCCCCTTCTCCCCCATCTCCGCGGGTACCTAAGCGCAGGCCATGCCCGTCCCGGGCCCGCGCCAGCGCGCCCCGCCGCCGCGCCAGTCGGCGGCCCCGTCTGCGCGCAACGAGGTGTTTGAGAACATCTTTGGAAGGCCCTCGGGCGCCCACCACCTCGGACACCCAGGCCAGCCACACGCTCTGCCCCACCCGGGTCTGCACCCGGGCCCCCCACCAGGCCACCCCGGCTATCCTCCAGGCCAAGGCCCGCCCCGCCAAGCCTACGACCGCTTTGATCCCTATGCCCAGTATGCGCCGCCGCCGCCACCTCCTCAGCAGCAGCAGGTCTACAACCCCGCCCAGCCGTCGTATCCCCCAGGCCAAGGCAACCAGGGCCAGCCACGGCCACAGTCTACCCAACCATATCCCCCAGCCTACCAGCAACGACCACAACGACCGTACCCACCCCAACCCCAGCAGCAGCAGCATCCCCAGCAGCGTTTCCCCGACCCGTACCGCCCCGCACCGCCGTATGACGGACAAGGGCAGGCAAACGGAAGGCTCCAGCAGCAGTACACTGGCAATGTGAGTAGCAAGTTGAAAGGGGTCGGGGCTGGAGGGTCGCACATCTTGTCGCACCTGTCTTCTACCAGTCGCGCCAGCACGGACGGGGTTGCCGTTGGGAACACCAGATGGCATCAAGCATGTGCGACGAGGAAAACATGAATAGAAACTAGGCAGGAATGCCGGCCAAAACTATACAGCGCGGGATGGGGAATGTTGCAGAGACCAGACGCGACACCAAGGCGATGCCTGCGCCCTTCGCTGCTCAAGATCCTCACTAACACACCAGTCGCAAGCAGAGTCGATGTCGAACCGCCGCGCATCGTTTGCGCCCTCGATCTCGGTCACGCCAAACTTTACGTCGGCGCAGGCGGGGTACAACCCCGCGCAGGGGCAAAACCCGTCGCAGCAGCAGCCCAACGGCGGCAGGGGGTTCAACAACGGATACCCGGGCGCGCCCGAGCGTCTACCTCCCATCGCATCGCTCCAGCCGCCGACTGAGGACCCGTACGGCGGCATAGCTGTTGGCGGCCCGTCGATCATCCAGCCCAAGCCGCGCAGCTCGAGCGCAACGACAAACATTTCGTCGACGTCGAGCACAGCCACCATCACGCCAGCCAACGTGCCTCCCCGCTCGCGCTCGTTGCACAACCAGACGGGCCGCGGCGGGATCCGCCTCACGATCCCCGGCGGCGGCGGACCCCAACCTCCGCCGGGCGCAGCACAGGCGAGTGTCCCAGGCCACCCCATCGCGCTCCAAGACGCACAAGGGCAAGTCAGCGTCATGTCTCCCATCCAAATGCCCCCTACACCAGACAGAGCAGACACGTCGCCGCCACCAGACTATCTCCAGGCATTCAACGCCGTCAGCCTCAACAGCAGCGGACGCCGTACGCCCGGACCCTTAGACGATATCGAAGGCATCCCCGACCGCCAGAGCGCAGACCTTGGCAACTTAGGACTCTTGCACGGGCCGTGGGACCAGGAACGTGAGTTTGAGCCCATGTGACGCATGGTGGCAGAATATGGGGCACCAGGCACACCGGGACGAGAGCGTGACCGAGCCTGATTCTGATTCCCCAATCGCGCCAGCGCCAAGCTCCGGCAGTGGTGATGGCGAGCCTCGGGGCGTGGTGCCATGGCGATGGCGGCGATTGCACGCGTGTCAAAGTGTACTAACAGCCCCCAGATGGCGCACGCCCGGGTCCATCCGTGCGACAGTCGTCGTCGTCGGCGTCGAGCTTTAGCACAAACCACCGCCGACGGCATTCGCGCATGCCATCCGACTCGTCGATTGCCAGCAGCGTGTACACGGTTAGCGGACAGCGTATGGCGTGAGTGTTTTCGAGTGGCCGCAGGTATGGAAGACGGGGTATAGATGAAGGGAAGGAGGGAGGAGGTGGTTGAGGGACAATTGGGGTAGAGAGGGGTAGGGCGATCAGGACAGAATGTGGAAGTAAGAGGGGACGGCAGAGAGAGAGAGAGAGGAAGGGCGGTCGAGTCTGAAAGAGGGGAGTTGGAAAGAGGGTGCAGAAGGTTGGGAGGCATGGAAGAGGACGGAGAGACGGAGAACGCAAGGGCAGAGGCGGGAGGGGTGGTGGAATGAAGGAAGAGGCCGGAAGAGTGAGAACAGAAGGACAGTAGCGGAACGGGGTCGGAGAGCTACAGTGGAGAGCAGGTACACACGGTGATGTCGAACAGAACGAGGGAGCACAGAACGAGGCAGCGGCAAAGAGACAGACAGCGGCCATCCCACACCACGCACGTCACAAGATCACACGCTGACTCGCAGACCCCTTTCCCAGATTGGGGCCACGGGAACACCAGACTCGCCCTTTGGCGAACCCACGACCCCCACGGGCTCTGAAAACGGCTATGGAAACTTGCATAGGTTGTCGGCGCGCAAGTCGATGGAGTCTACACACTCGTTGCCGCTTCCCGCGACGGTCGACTCGCCACTGCCCCCCGGCGCTGCCAACTCTGTCTATGACCACCGCGCAATGTCCTTTTCGGGAACGGGCGTGAACAGACGTGATATTGTCGAGGCCGTGCGGGCCGGCTCGCTTCATGGCCGCTCGCGCAGCATCAACAACGGCGGCGGATCACCCGTCACGGCACAGCGGTCACTTATTCGCAACCAGTCGAGCGCACGGCTCGCGTCGACGCTCAACATGGTCATTATCCCCGCGCTCCTGTCCAACGTTGCCGAGGCGTTCCGTCAGCTCATCCAGCCCGGCGAGCTGCTCAAGGAAGGCATCACGTACAAGGATGCCTTTGACGGTCGCACCGCCGTGTCCATCATTGCCGACATTATCAAGACGCCAGACCGCAACCTCGCGCTCTTACTGGGCCGTGCACTCGATGCGCAAAAGTTTTTCCACGACGTGACCTATGCCCACCGGCTGCGCGACACGCCAAACGAAGTGTACCAGTTCAAGGAGCGCCTTGTCGCGCCGTTCATGCCCGGCGACACGTCGGTCAACGACTCGCCCACCTCCGACCACCTCGCGATCGGGAGACCGTCTTCGGCGGCTGGCATTGTCGGCCGTCCGCGGTCGTCGCGCCACAATGCAGTGTTTGAGCTGCCCTCGTCCGACTCGCACACTTCGCTCGTGCCCGCAAGCCCTGCGGCGTTGACAAAAGCGCCATCTCCAGGCGCCACGCCCGTCGAGCCCGCCGACGACTCGGACGACGACCTTCCTAATGGTGTGTTTACGCTGCTCACGGAATGTTACTCGCCCACTTGCTCGCGCGAACAGCTCTGTTACTCGATCAACTGTCCGCGTCGTTTAGAGCAGATGAAGCGCCTCAACATGAAGAGCACGCATCTCCACCCTGGTCTGAACCGCAAAATCGAGGATGAGAGCTTGGCAGATGACAAGCAGGTGAGTAGCTCTGGGGAGCTGCACATGACGGTGCTAACGTCGCGCAGGAGACTGGCACGCTGTGGATCCACTCTGTACCTCAGGAGATTGTCGACAGTGTGGATGACCGCGAAAAGAAGCGCCAAGAGGCGATCAACGAGGTCATTTACACGGAACGCGATTTTGTGCGCGGTCTCGAGTACCTGCGCGATTCGTGGATCAAGCCGCTGCGATCAAACGACGTGATCGAGGCCAGCCGGCGCGACGACTTTGTGCGGCAGGTGTTTTGGAACGTTCACGACGTCCTCACTGTCAACCTCGTGCTGGCCGAGCGCCTGACCAAGCGGCAAAAACAGCAGCCTGTCGTGCAGGCCATTGGTGACATTTTCACCGACTGCGTCCCGCACTTTGAGCCGTTTGTCGTCTATGGCGCGCACCAGCTGTTTGGCAAGTACGAGTTTGAAAAGGAAAAGGGGGCGAATCCAGCATTCCAAAAGTTTGTCGACGAGACGGAACGCAAGCCCGAGTCGCGCAAGCTCGAATTGAACGGATACCTCACAAAGCCGACGACGCGTCTGGGTCGTTATCCGCTCCTGCTCGAGGCGGTCCTGAAATACACGCCAGACGACCACCCGGACAAGAAGGATCTCCCAGAGGTTATCAAGCAGATCCGCGCCTTTTTGCAAAAGGTCAACATTGAGAGCGGCAAATCGGAGAACATTTTCGAGCTCGCCCAGATTGAGCAGCAGCTTTCGTGGACCCGCACCTCGACGGAGAATGGCCGGCCAGTGAGATTCAGCGGTTCTGCAGTCTTCCTTGCTAACGCCTCAGGACCTCTTGCTTCGTGACAAGAACCGCGAGCTCTTGCACAAGGGCCCGATGAAGCGGCGCGGCGGCGGAAATACCCAAGGCGGAAGTGAAAACGCCGACCTGTTGGCGTTCTTGTTTGACCACGCGTTCCTGCTCGTCAAGCCAAAGTGGGTCAACAAGGCCGAGCAGTACAGGGTGTACCGACGAGTGAGTATGATTTGAATCGCAGTCATAGCTCCACCCTAACCCCCAGCCTGTGCCGCTCGAGCTGCTCGTTGTGACGACACCAGAGGACGTCTACAACTCTGCAAAGTTGTCAGCTTCGTCACGAGGAAACAAGCTCATCTCGCGCAATGCCAGCAAGGGCAACTCGCTCGCGCACGTCCCACCAAAACCCGACAGCAAGCACGGCTACTCTATCACGGTGACGTGCCTGGGCCGACGCGGGTGGTCGATGCAGCTGTGGGTGGACACGTACGTGGGGCGGAAAAAGTGGATCGAGTGTATCGACAAGCAACAGCAGGTTATCCGTGACAAGAACCTTGCGTTTGTGCCAGAGACAATCACGGACAGCTTCTTCCAGGGGTTGCGACGCATCAACTGCATCAGCCCGTACGACAATGGCAACCGCATGATCTATGGCACCGACGAGGGCGTCTACTTTTCGAATCTGCGCGACCCCAAGCTGCGCGAGCCGGTCAAGGTCATCAACCTGCTCGACGTGACGCAGGTCGACGTGATTGAAGAGTTCCAGCTGCTGCTCGTGCTGCACGAGCGATCGGTGACGACGTTCCCGCTCGACTGCCTGGACCCCAACGACCCGAATGCTGCGCTCAAGCGCGGCAAGCGGGTATCGTCGCACACGAGCTTTTTCAAGTCTGGCATCTGCCTCGGACGCACGCTCATTGCGGTCGTCAAGAGCAGTCCGCTCAGCTCGACGATCAAGGTACTCGAGCCGATTGACCAAAACATGCGCGGGAAAAAGCCCCAGACGGGTTTCATGAAGCGTCTGAACGGTGGGCAGGAGACGCTCAAGCTGTTCAAGGAGTTTTACATTCCTCTCGAGAGCTTTTCTGTCCACTTTCTCAAGACCAAGCTGTGTGTTGGGTGCCAAAAGGGCTTTGAGATTGTCGACCTCGAGACGCTCGACATGCAGTCGCTGCTGGATCCGTCCGACTCGAAACTCGACTTTGTGCTCAAGCGCGATGGTCCGCGGCCCATGGCCATCTTCCGCATCGAGGGCGACTTTTTGCTGTGCTACGACTACTTTGCGTTTTACGTCAACAAGAGCGGCTGGCGCTCGCGGCTCAAGTGGTCGATTGTGTGGGAGTCTGCGCCGACAGCGTTTGCGCTCCAGTACCCCTACGTCATTGCGTTTGACCCGTCGTTTATCGAAGTGCGCCACGTCGAGTCTGGCGCGCTCATCCAGACGTTTGCAGGCAGCAACATTCGGTGCCTGTTTGCCGACATGCCGCCGTCGACGGTCAACGCGCCCATGATGGCCCCCAACCGCCAGCTCATGTACCCGGGCCCGCAGCAAAGCATGTACCGCCCCCCACCGCAGACCATGGGTTACCCTGGCCAGCCACCGCCGCAGCTCGGCTTCCCCACCCCGCACACAGCCCAGGGCCCCGGTTTCCGACCACCCATGCCCGGGTACGGCATGCCGCCACCCATGGCCCCGATGCGCAACTTTGCCTTCCGCCCCCAGATCATCTTTACGAGCGAGGACGGCCACGTCCAGTTTCTCAAGCTGGCCCCGCCAAACAAGAACCACCAGAACCCCAACCGCCGTCTGTCCGACTCGCGCAGCGTCCACTCGATGCGGGCAGTATAGGCCGCGCTTGCAGAGCGGCCAGCCCTTGTCCCGCAACCCATCACGCATACACGCAGCCTCTACCATACACGCGAGCTTGTTCACGACACGTAACGTCACGACATGCAGCACCGCGGACGCCGGGCAGACCTAATACACAATACGTCCTGCGTCGCGCTGTGCTGGTACCAGGCTGGCAACGACAACGGTTAACGGTTCCCGTCGGTTTCCTCCCTCTGGATTTGCTAAAGAGCCCGCACCGTACATTGGCGCGGCGCGGCGCACCGTAGAGTAAGAGTCACGCGGGCCCAGGCCCCTACATCTAGTATGCTGTCAGTCCCTAATCGTCGGTAGTTGTAGCATCAGTCATGGGTCGTAATGCATACATGTTTGACGGATGAGTGGGTGTGGATTTGTGTGGCCAGCGAAAATGGCAATGTAAAGAGAGAGAGAGAGAGCCATGCTCGAAGACGGCTGCGTCAGAGCGGCCACCCTACAGCCATGAGCATTACAGAGACACTCTTGAGTCTAGACAGAGTACGACGGGGTACATGATCTTGGCCTCGCCCCAGCGGCCGACAGCCGCGCCCTCTTGTCGTCCACTGGGCGTGCCACCACTGCCACTGCCACTGCCACCACAACTGCCACCACAACTGCAACTGCCACCACAACTGCAACTGCAACTGCAACTGCCACCACCACTAGTGATGGCCACTGCCACACGCCCACATCCCCCACATGCCCCGCTGCAGCCACACGGCACCAGGACGCTCGCAGCCAGCGACGCGTTGGCCGCACGCCCGACGACAGACGCACATGCACCTGCGGCAACACGGACCAGCCGGCTACAAGCTAGCATTTTCCACCACCATCTTTTAAAACGTCGCCATTCCAGACGAGACATTGCTGTTCAAGCCCGCCTCCCAAAGTGCTTTTCTAAGGAAAGCATGCCTTGCCTTGGAGCACGCCACGCGTCGGGTAGGATGCTTGTTGCCCCCCATTCGATGTCTGCTGCCGCCGGATGTACATGTACGTACGTGGCTCTAGCCGACTGACTGTTGCCACCTGTGGCTCGGCCGGCTTAATAATGTACATGTACCATGTAATTAGGTTGGTTGGCGTCTTGGATGCTCATCGACGTGCTACGCCAACACAAGCGTGGTGCAACTCGGTCGTGGGCTCGTTTGTACTCTGTACCGTTGGCACGCGGGCTCTTCGTCTCTGGATCGCTTGTCTGCCCTGTCTCTGGGGTGGCTTTGGGTTCCTGCCCTCTGGCATCTAGACCCCTACTCCGAGTATCCTCTGCCTCCTCGCTTGCTCCCTGCCTTGCGTCCTCGTCGTCGACAATCCACCCTTACTGCGGCCTGTGTCGCTGCCCTCCTCGCCTGATCACAAACGCCCAGCAAGCGCATTTGAGCAGCTCCCTCTTCGACACGTCTTTGGCTCGCCGACTAGCTCTGCTCATCACTCGTCTCACCTGCCTCTCATCGCACCCTCTCCACCTATCCTCATCTCCCAATCCTCCTTGACACCAAGCAGCACCTGACCACCACAACAACACACAACACACCACAACACAACACAACGCAACACGCCTAGCTTCCGACAAACGACACCCATCCATCGGGCGCCGACGGTGCGATGCGCACTAGTGTACACGCCCCTGCATGCTCTAAAATCCCATTGCGGTCGTCGTCCAAAGGAGGCCGGGAACGCTTAGAGGTTGAGCTTGGTGCGGCGCCAGTGGCGGCGCTTGGCGTTGTACTGGATCTTGGCTGCGGGTGTCAGTTGGTTTTCACGCGCAGCGCAGCGCCTAGTGTGGGGTGCGAAGCGGGGAATGTGCGGAATGGGCCGGAGGGTGGCGAGAGAAGCGGAGAGAAGCAAAACGAAGCCCGAAACGCAGAGTGGAAAAAACTCTCCACGTTCTAGCACGCTCCACCTCAAAACGCCACCACACCACTCCACGACCTTCCACATTCCACGTTCAACGTTCCAGCACACGCCCGACTCACTGTCCGTCTTGAGGCGGAACCACTGGGGGATGGGGCGGTTCTGGCGCGCCTTCTTGGCGAGCTTCTGCTTGATGATGAAGGTCTTCTGCGAAGGCTGCAGGGTTAGTATTGTGGTTGGGGGTATCAGGCGGGTTGGACATGGATGCAGGACGTAGGATGTCGGACAGGAGGACAGGATGGCGGTAGGACAAGGCGGGGCAGTTGGGTTGGCGAGGTGGGGAGACGGTGGGGTGCGGAAAATGGGGTTGGAAAAGTTCAGTCGAAGTCGAGAGCGAGTCCAGTCGAGCTCGACAGCGTGCCCAAGGCAGGAGAGTCGGAGGACGTCGATGTTGCAAGGACTGGCACAAGAGTCCTCCCGGGATTCGAAGGCGGACTCGGAGAACAGGTGGCGCAAACAAGGCAGCAGCGGTGCGTTGGGAGGCAAGAACGGCAAAGCGCAGATTTACACTGCTCCTCTTCGCTCGTCTTCCACGGCCATCCGCGCACGCTCCGTCTTCGACTGCCGTCCCCTCGAAGCCGACACCGACGCCGCTCCTCTTCTCGGCCGTGTTGTTTCGTCGCGCGTTCTTCGCGCTCGCTGGCGCTCGTCTCGTTCTCGTTGCCGCTCGAGATCGACGCCGACGTTTCGGGTTCAATGTCCACTCGCCGCCCATCGACACGTCCTCGTTCCGGCATACGACCTTCCTCGCGCGCTTTCGGTCCAGCCTGCCGCCCTGCACATCGATATCGGTCGTGCCCTGTCCATCCCGTCCATCCTGTCCGCGTCCGTTGTCCTGTCCGAGTCCGCCGTCGTCTCCGATGGCCGCACTCACCATCGTTGCTTTTTTCTTGCCGGTTGTCGGATGGAGGGAGGACACGGCACAGTTGGCGCCCTTTCGCCCCCGCCGCGCGCCGCCAACTCGCAACCTGGCGGGACCAGATTTTTGCGTCCGTCCCACACGAGCGAATTTGGGCGTCGGGGAAATGTGTATTGCCGGTGATAGACCTGGTGTGGCGAATTGAGAAGGGTGGAGGGCGGGAGTATTTCTGGAATGGACACGTGGCTTGTCTCAGACCATGCAGATCTAGCAGATCTGGTTTGTGGCCACGTGGCTTCCGAGCGCTCCGCGCGCGGATATTTTCCCAGGGGTACTGTACCCAGGCACAAGACGCCAGGCACCATTGTGGCACCTGCATGCACCTGTATCGTCGGATAGGACATTGTCACATGTGCAACTAACCCATGGCGGCGTCCGACGTGTTTGTGTTTGCACGTGCTGGCGATCGGGGTGAGCTCCACTGTTCCTATCCCGATTCCCATTACTATGACTATTGCTGTGCTGTGGTAGTGGCGGGACGAGGACGCAGGACGCACCATGGCGGTGCAGCCTGACAGCCGGACGCGTCGCGATGAAACGCGCGGGGAGTTGGCCTCGTACCTCACTCTTCGTCCCGTATACGCATTCCTGCTCATGTTACTCTACTGGTAGACCAGTTGAAGTGCATTGGCACCGCCTCCAGGATCACGGGTCCGGTGAAACGGCGCACGGGAACGGGAGATGAAAAACAAAAATGACCAAAAGACAACGGGACATGGAGACGAAATGACAAACGAAACGTGGGCCGCGGCGTGTTCAAACATGAGTTTGGGTCGCGCTTGTCTATTCGCTCGTCGTCGCGTTTGTTAGGCACAACGTATTGTCACCTGCCCCTCTGCCAGGTTTTCAGTTTTGACGCACAGGCCGAGGTTACCGTGCTGCCATGATCCCGGCACTGCGCGTTCTGGAGGGAAACCTTAAACCGTGTTGGGTGGTTTCTAGACATGGAAGCCGGTGTATAGAGATGCCGCGTCGGGAGGCGGTTGTAGCGATTGTAAAACGGGGAGACACGGTCGCCCAGACGATCAGAGGTGGAGGTGTTACAAAGGGCAGACCTGCAAGATGCCATCAACCCAGTCTGTGCGCGGTGTGCATCATGTGATGTGTCGTCGCGTCTGTCCATGTGGGTGGCGAGCAAATGCCCGGGCCAAGGCATGAAACCTGTCATTACAGGGGGAAACCAGGAGTCATGTGTCACCATGAAACAATCACACGCGCGTCGTCGTCGAGGCGGCATTACGCAACAGGTTGCAGCGCCCCGCGCAGTCCGGCGACCCGGGGACTGGGACGCTGGGACGACGGTGCTCTCCGTGGTCGACGCGGAGCGGCTCTCTAGCTCGGCCCGAGGCGGGGACCTGAAGGCGGTGTGCTGGAGCATACTGGTGCGCGGCATAGGTCCGCGCCGAGCGAGGAGCGAGCTATGATCGTAGATGAGGTCCCGAGGCGGTGCCACCGTTGCCGTGTCGAAAGGTTATCTCTGTGCCTGGTGACCAGCAGGCTTGTTCACTTGAAGATCCATTTGCCATTCTTTCTCTGGGGCTGCCTTGCCAGCAGTTTATTCGGTTTGCGGGGTTTGGGGTTGCCATACTCTGTCGCGGTTATCGTTTGGGGTTGCGCTGGGAGCTCTGTCGCGTTTATTGTTTGGGTTTGCACTGGATACACTGTCGCGGGTTACGTTTGGCTTCGCGGCGTCTGTCGGGTTTGGTGGTTACACTGTCCCGGTTATTGTTTGGTTTGCGCGGGGTTTGCCATGTTTGCTGGGCACACGACTGTCGCGTTTGTTGCTTGGCTTGCGCTGGCATACCTCTGGATACGCTGGCGTTGCTTGTTCATTGGGTTTGCGCTGCGTACATTGTCGCGTTGTTGTTTGGGTTTCGGCGGGATCTGCCATGCTTGTTGGGTACGCTGTCGCGTTTACTGTTTGGGTTTGTGCGGGGTCTGACATGTTTATTGTTGGTGCCTTGTCGGATTGTGGGAGTCCGGTAGCCATCACACTATCAGTTAGGCACTTTGTGGACAGTCAATTAGATATCCACTTTAGCTCGATGGGCCAGGCGGCGCTCTGTCAACGCGGATGCATGAAACTACACGCTGTAATGAGGCGATGAACGCTATTGTCCACTGTCAATGCCGTTCATCTCGGGGTGGTGTTTGTCGGCTCGAGCGAATGGTCCGGCACGCTGTCCCGCAGCGCTTGCTGGTATCTGCACGTTGGAGTGTCCAGGTATGAGTACACGTCTTGTCGTTGTCCGTCCACCGACTTGGTTGGTGCTGTGATGCAATTTGGATATTTAACAACTTGGTATTGATTGCGTTCGGCAGGGCGTGTGTTGGTTGCGGCGGGAGTGGGGGTAGCGCACAGGGTTGGGGTCCGTCTCGAGCTGTCGACTTTCGGCACTACTTGTATTACATGGGCGGCATACTCGAACCGGCAGAGCTGTTCACGTCGATGCCAGAAATACCAGAGTTCTCGCTCTGCATGTCAAATGGCAGCGAGGGGACGGCCTCGAGCGCGGCGCGAATCTCGTTGGCCATGACGTTGATGTGCTTCCACACGACGCCGTACGCCTCGAGACCGCCGAGAATGACCCGGACGTTTGTCAGTAACGCCTCGACTTCGTCGTTGCGTGCAGTCGAAAATTCGCCAACGGCGCTCTCGGCCTGTACTGCCAGGACGAGGAGCAGGAAGGCAAACGCGCCGCCGACGAGGCCGCATGCGCAGAATGGAAGCCACTTGGGACTGTACATGTCAGCGCGCACACACCAGCAAGCACAATTTCAACTCACGTTCCACCCATCGCGACAGCAGCGCTGTGGTGAAGGACCTCGAGGCGGATTACAGTGTGGGCAGCGGTAGCGCAGCGCGCAAGACTGAGACCTGGCGGGAAACTGCCAGCAATCTCGGCCGCTGCGACGTCGGCGTTGGGTACAAGGTCTCCCTTTTCGTCGACTCCCCACGCCTTGTGCGGTTTACTGCCGTTGGTCGATGCCGAGGCAACGCTGTCTGTAGCACTACGCGTGACAGAGCTGCGCGAAGGAACCGAGAGCGAGTTACCGGCCGGGTACTGGACGGAAGGACCAGGCTGCTGGTCGCCGCTGTTGGCAGCCATGACAAGGGCTGCTGCACCGCCAGGCTGGGCAAACCACGGCTGAGGAAGGTAGCTGGGGTGAGACTCGGGGTTCCAAACGTCGTCCATGATCCCCTCCTGCAAGCTGTACGGCCACTGTTGCTGTAACGCCGGGTTGAAGGGCGGGGCGCCTAACGGGACTGGAGGCATGCCGGGAGACGAACTGTAGCCACCGTACGATGAACGGCCTTGTCCCCTCTGCTGCTCGGGTGGTGACGACCACGGCTCGTTGGCGTTGGGCGAGGTGCGCAGTCCATGCACAGCGGGGTGAGGCTTGGGGCTGCTGCCAAGGTGGGCCATCATCTGGTCGACGCTGAAGAGAGGCTCAGACTCTGCGAATGGCAGCGGCGGTAAGCTCGGCGGTCTGTTGGGATCGGCAGTGGCCAACGGCATGGACGACCCAGGCATGGGCGCGACCTGGCGTCCGGGTGTCTGAGGCATGTTGCCCAGAGTCGTCGGCGGTGAGACGGACGGTAGACCATTGTGAGGGTACCCTGCTCTGCCAGGTGGTGTGCTGGTAAGGCCAGGTGGGAATCTCCCAAACGGCGGACTCTCGGTATGGGCCGAGGGGGGAACGACGCCAATGGACGGGGAGCCAGAGGGGACAAAGTGATGCCCTCCTGGACCGACCATGCCCGGGTACCCGCCGCCCGATTGAGGCTCGGGCGTGGGCGTAAAGCGCGCACTGGTGGCCATGGGGTTGTCAAATGCAGATGACGGAATGCTGCTTTGCTGGCTCTGGCTGCGAGCGAAATCCCCACTGTTGCGGCTACCGTCGTCGTCTTCTTCCGCGCTGGGGAGACCGCAAATGCGGCGACTGAAGAGGGAGACTTCGGGAAACGCCTGGTGGCGATGAATATGGATATGGGTGACGGCAAGAGCAAAGCGGAGCGACATTTGCTGATTCTGGACCACCTCTTCTTCGCCACCAGGGACCTGCTCGACGACACCCATGCGTTCGGCGTCCTTGATGAGGTCCATGATTTGCTTGTCGGCATCGACCATGGCGTGGTGTGTAGCTTCCGAAACGGTGCGGCCCTGGGCCTGCTCGCCCATCATTTGCACGACGAGCCCACCGATGCGCACACACTGGCGGAACCCGTTGATCCACGTTTGCCATGTATGGTCCTTGTCCGAACACACCGGGAAATCGACAAAAATGTTGTCCTGGTCGGGACCCATAATCGGGGGCTGGCCCGATACCATGGACAGGAACGTCTGGTACTGGTACAGCAGCCACCATGTGCGGCGGGTCATGTCCATGCGCCAGTCGATGCCTTCGAGCGCCGATCCCGTGCCTCCGCGATCCATATTGAGAATACCCATGCTGTGGCAAATCTGGGTAGCCTGGCGCAAGCGGTCAAAGGCAACGTCGGCGTCGCCGGTGGTTCCCCATTCCCAAGTACCGAGGATGATGAGGGCCTGTACAACCTCGAGCGACGTGGTGGTGGCGAGGATGCGTCCAATTGACGCCATTGCCTGCCGCGCAAGAGCGGCCGACGCGGCGTTGCGCATGCGCCGGGAGAACTCTGAGCCCGGAGCCGGGTCGAGTGGATGGGGGTTCAATGTGAGAACAGCCTGGATGGCGAGGATAAACGGCGATTCAGGGAGGAGGGTCGGGAGAACGTCAACGAGGTAGTGCCTCGGCGGCATGAGGGTAAGATACGAGTGTAGCTCATTGTAATAGCAGCGCAAGCTATGCAGTGTCAGTCGCTGTCAAGGCTACAGTGCATTGCAGACCACGGGGCCGGCGATGTGCTTGGCACTCACATCTCCTCGTATGAGCTAAAGGTCCGCACGACGTTTGTCGGGTCGTCTCCCTCGCGCGGGTCGGGATGGTGCAGGTCGGGCCGCATCGGAGCCATGAGCCCGTCAAGGCGCTTGAGGTAGGCGGCGAGCGCAGTGGGTGCTTGAGCTGTGGTTTGTCAGCACCCTTCACCAGCTGCCTGTACAGAGCGGGCAGTACGGGATGGAGTGGCAAGGACACGGCGACTGGTGCTGCAGGCAAACACCGCAGAGCAGCCCGTGTGACACCATGTTGCCCTGAGCAATCTACTGCATGCACTCACGGTTGCGGCGTTTGCGCGCACCCCCCCGCTTCGACTTGATGTATATGCATTCGAGGTGTTTGCGTTGGCACTGTGGTTGTTGTTGTCAGCGATATGGTGGTCGTTGTTATCATTGCCGGCATCATTCGGGGACATGCAATGGATGGAATGATTTCAAAGCAAATACAAGGAAGGATACGCGCACCGCGTCGGTAATCCAATCGGCTGCAGGCTTGTAGCCCCGCACGACACCCTTGTTGTCGAATAGCCTGCAACGCAGAATCTTCTCTGCTGCGCATGGCCACAATGTGTGGGACGGTGGGGACGGATGAGGGGCCAACACGGACACAAGAAACTAACCTGTCCGCACACTGGCTTGAGTCCGTCGCACTTTGCCTTCTTCTGTCGGCAACTCAAGCACGCGGCCTTTACCGGGCCGCTTTCCTTTGCCACCATCCGGGGCCACTTGCCTACGGGGGCGGCCTGCGAGTTGAGAGCGACGGGGACGGCGGTCGAGTGCTGTGGTGCGGACGAGTTGTGGTTGGATGATGACTGGAGTGGGAGGTGTGGTGGCGGGCGGTGGCCAAGGCCTACGGGGTGGTTGTTGATGTGAACGGCTCTGTTCATGGCGATGGTGTCATTTCAAAATTGGGAACGGGGGCGGGGTCGGAGGTCGGATGACCTGGGGGGCGATATAAGAAGAGTGTGGAGTGGAGAGACAAGAGGAAGAGAGAGGAGAGGCGAGGGAAGAGGCGAGTAAGAGTATTGGGAGTAGAAATGGATGACGAGCTAGAAACAACTGGGCTGGTGGCTAGTGTGTGTCTGTGGTGGTGGGTGGTGGCTCTGAATGGGCGCCAAAGGCTAAATCGCTCCATGACTCCGAGGTAGTACCAAATAATGCTCTGCAAGTGTCTGTGTGTTAACTCGTGTCGTCGTCGGGGGCAATGGCCATAAGGCCATAAGGCATGTTAGCATGCATGCATGCTTGTCCTTGGCCCCCCCCCCTTTGCTTTCCTGCGATCCTCCCCCTTTGCTGCTCATGCCTTGTTCTGTTGGCCCCTGCCTCTGCCCTGCCCCTGCCCCTGCCCCTGCTTGTCCTTGCGCCCTGGGGCCTGGGGCGCGCGCCAGTCGAGCGGTGGACGGACGGTAGATGGATGGATCGGTCGCCGCTGGCTGCTGCCTCGGTGGCGGCATGCATGACATGGAGGCACTTGGCCTCGGCTTTCTCAGTACCTGGGCAGAGTGACCAGTGGGATGATTTTTGCAGATCAGGCAAGGGTTCAAGGCATTCTGCATCAGGCTCAGACTTCAAGCTCAGCCCGCAATCCACATTCACCATCCACAACCCAGTTCCTCTTGGCTTGCGCCATCCAACGCCGTCGCGTCTATCTACTACCTGCTGCCCTCTGTGTGTGGCGTGCGCATCCAGCCCAAATGCACCTAACTGCAACTGACAGACTGACCATACAGTACTGTAGTGTGCATACATGCAGACGACGGACGACGACGCATCGCCCCTCGGACCACTCACCTTGCCCCTGCACCTGTGCATCGTCTGCCTTGAGGGTCATCCAAGTATGTACCTGGTCACACACTTGCTCTGCAATACATATTCGCTCACGCGTGTATGCTCGGAGACTTGGTAGGGCAACGGCATCCTAAGGGGTCTGACTTCTGACTGCCACAAAGACAGGCACGGATCTGGGAGGGTAGCAGGCAGCAGGGTCTGCGTCGCTCGCCGGGGCGTTGGGTTGTCAACTACCGACCACCAGCTCGACTCTTGTGCTGCGCCGGGTCTGCACGTGCTTGGCACATGAACCGCAGCACAACCCCGAACCTGTGCCGGCGGTTGGTCAAAGACAGTGCAGCGGGCCGCAAATGGCTGGGAGCACAGGAGCACAGGAGTGGGGTAATGGACACGTACGGATGCGAGACACGAGGGGATGTGACGAGAGAGGCTGAGAAGAAGTAGTCATGTCGTGTGGAATGGCAACGACTGGCGCGACTGGCCTGGGCCGCCTGCCGGCCGTTGGGGATAGAGACGTGCGACATGAGTTTGGCACGTCAGCAACAACAAGACGACGCGGTCAGTCTTGGGGAATGGGGCATCCCGGTCTGGTCGTCATGTCCGGCCCCAGGCCAAGGCAGAGGGATCTGGGCCATCTATCTTTGTCTTGCTGGGGTCTGCTCGTCGCTTTATGCCCATCTGCCTCGTCCCTTTTGCTCATTATGCCCTGGAAATCCTGGGCATATGGTACAAGGTTAAAGACTTTCCTGGTAACGTCGGAAAGTCCCTGGCATGAGGCGTGCTTGCCGTACAGCTGTGCATCGCCATGTAAGCTGGCAACTGCGCAAACTGAGCGCGAGCTAGGGGTGTGACACAAGGTAGCAAGCTGTCGGCCTCGAGGTTGACGACCCCCGTGTTTTCCGCTGTGCAGACGTCCACATCCGCACCATTCACCCATGGTAGATATCTAACCGGGATCCAGGATACCTCCGAGACTTCCGACCATTTCGGCATTGGCAAGAGAGGAGAGCCACATGACCCTATACCTTGACCGGTCAATATACCGATGTCGTCATGGCTGCGCTCATGTTGTACGCCGCTGAGGCCTCTCTTGGCCAGACCAATGGGTACGCAACATTGTCTCACTCGACGATCTTTGCATGCACCCATGATATCATGAGGATGGCCGCTGTACACAAACACAAATGTCTGTCACTACAACTGTAAAGAGGCTGCTCTACCCTCTGTTCATCGTGTTGCCTGCGCCCTTTTGGTTGCTGTCTGTGTACTGTGCCCACTTTTCGTCCTTGAGGCGCTTCTTCTCTGCCGCCGCCTCGGCCTCTGCAGAGCCATCGTTCTCTGCCTCGAGCTCCAGGAGCTCCGACTCGGTCGGCGCGTCGTACGATGCCTGTCTAGCGCGGTCAGCATGTCATGTCTGTCATGTCATGTAATGTGTACGGGAACGGCCCCTGGGTTTCAAAAACACATGACCAGCCGACAACTCACCCGCCACCCGTGATAATGTTGCCCCGGCGCTGTTCCTCTTGCAGGTATTCGTCGATCGTCATCGTCGGCAGGCGGTGGCCGGCACGGAAGACCTCTGACTGGAGGCGCTCGCGCTCGCCCAGGCCCGAATTACTCGGAAGAATGGTGAATGGGCGGAGCACGCGGCCACCGCTAGAGATGAGCTCCTTTGGCTGGTACGAGCCTGGCTTGCGGTCTAGTCGCCATGCAGCGTCCTCGTCCTCGTGACGCTTGGCACGGGGGTCGTCGAGGGGACCTTGCACCGGTTCGGGTGGAGCAGAGGCGAGAATCTGCAGCTCCATGGCAGTATTGGCCAGCGAGGCACCCGCCATCGAGTAGAGGAGGCGGAGGACGAGCAGGGATGCCTCTCGCAACTCGGGTGTCTCCTCATTCACCGAGGTCGACGAAGTGTCCGGTTTGGCAAGGAACGCGCCGAGGAAAACCACTGGATTGGATCCCGCGGCCGGGTGGTTGGGAAGCGCTTGCTGCACATGATGTATCAGCAATCCGGTGTCTGTACCCCCTCATCTGTAACAAACAATCGGTTCCTGAACCCCTTGCCCGCTCCACCTAACCCCCACACTAACCCACACCGCCTTGGACGTACCGATATGCGCTCGCGCAGCTCCTTTTCACGACGATATGCTTGGATCTTGGCTTCGCGCCTCCGGCCCGGGT
The DNA here is from genome assembly GCA_025502685.1 of Pascua sp. PH4015B. Taxonomy (NCBI): domain Eukaryota; kingdom Fungi; phylum Basidiomycota; class Tremellomycetes; order Trichosporonales; family Trichosporonaceae; genus Pascua; species Pascua sp. PH4015B. The sequence goes on along the minus strand of JAMFRD010000096.1, from coordinate 2,248 downwards.
CGGCTGGGAGAGCTCCTGGTCCGGCGGCAGCGGCATCCGGTCCATCCGCTCCAAACACCTTGTACGTCTCGATGAGGGACACGAATGACTGCATCGCCGTCGCGCTCCTCTCTAGTGCTGCCTTGCGCTGATCTGGGCCCCCGAGCCCCCCGCGCGTCTCGGCTTCGCCAAGAACCCATGGGACGCTCATGAATACGAGCTGCCGATCGCCCAGCTCGTCGACCGTCTCATTGTCGGAGAAGACGCCGAGTGTCGTCAGCATCCGCGACATGAGGTACAGGTCGTCAATGCCTTTGGACAGGCGCTCTTGCGTGCTCGGCTCGGAGATGGGAAGGCTGTCATCGAGAATCGGAAGCAGTGACGCAAGTGTCTGCGCATAGTACTCGGGCAGGGGCAAGTTTGTCGATGGAGACGACATGATGGAGGATGGTGGTGAACAGAGGCAGCGGTTTGGGTGCGAATTGTTGATGTGGTCGGCTGCCTTGTCCAATGCTTCCCCGTGCTTCCAGACGATTGCATGTGCGTCATTTCCACGTGGTTCCATTATCGGATCCCCCCATCAGAGGATTTCACCCACCCACAAAAACGTTTACATCTCGACTGCTCCTATCGTCTCTTTACAATGGGTCTCTCGGTTTATGCTCAAAGGAACCGATCGCGTTTCGCGACTTACCCATCGTTGCAATGTGCACGAGGACCATCAGACTGGTATACAGATGGGTGGGTTCGAATCGCCACCATGCCACAACCCGCTACGGACCAACCTAAACTTTAAACGCGAGTGCTCCGGCGTTTGTCACCGCCACTCGACCATGCAATGGGACGGGACTGTGCCTCGAGGTACCAGTATGCACAGCTTTAATCCAAACACCGCTCACTGTGGCAATGAAGTAATAATATGCAGTTGTAGCGATGGCTGTTTAGTGATGGGTGCTCAACGGCTTAAGAGAAGGACCAAGCACCCACAAGATGTGTGTGGATTTTTTTGCTCCCCAGCACATACACCGGCAACGACGGCGCAGGTGATCACGTTCCGCCATCTCCTCCCGTACTCCCCTAGATAGAAAGCCCTTGAGTGTCAGATTCAAGAGCGTGACCTTGCGAACAAGAGTGACTTCCAGACCAAGACACTTCGAACCGCGTGCCAATTGCCGGGAAGCGAAAAGGGGCTATGGTCCTGTTTCTGTGAGTAGCTGTGATGCTCGTACAGTACTGCAAGACGACTCGAGACATAAAGCTGCTCGGCCACGAGGGTTGTGAGCACGGAGGTGTGGGACCGAAAATGCCCGCGAACGGTAGCTGCGCTGTTGCTTTTTCTCGAACCACTTGAATTTTATTTTCAAGCGGGAAACGGAAGAGGTGATTCCTGCTACCTCGGAAGCGCGTGGTCAGGAAAACGACTGATAGTACTCGGTGCGACTGTGAGCTCCTTTGCCAGAGACGTTATGAGAAGGTCTGATACAGGTGCGTTCGGCAAGTTGTGAAACTGCCACACCAGGCTGCGGTGCGCGTATAGCGCCTTAGGGAGCCACGCACAGGAAATTCAGGATACAACAAGCAGGAAATTGGTGCGGTCGCTAACCGTGCCATTGCATTGTGTCGGGCGACTTCCCCTGTACCCCAGCTCAAAATGGCAGTCTCACAACTTCCAGACGCACCGGTGCGCCCCGTGAAAAGAGGTCGAGAGAAAATGGGTTTTCTGAGTACCTCTTCCTTGTCCTGCGAGCACGTGCCAAAATGTTGTGCAATAGTTATTCCATTTGGTATCGAGGTTTCCATTATTGCTGCCATTAATCCCATACCAGCAATAATATTATGGGAGAGTGCCGCCATTTTGGCGACTGGCATTTCTCGCCGGTAAGGGACACCAGCAAAATTTCGCATTCCTCGGCGACTGCGATACCTTTCCTCATTCGCACCGCTCGACTTCGCTGGCACAGAAGAACCATCGCACTAAAATTCAACAGCAAGCCGACAAGTCTGCACCACCTGTTCCTTCTTCTAAATTAGACTTGGCTGTACAGGTGCGTCCCGAAAGTCGTGAGACCTCTACATTGAGCAGGGCTGCACGCGCTGCGCCTCTAAACGGCTGTGAGCAGCAAATCCAGAATGAAACGTAGTACCATTCAGTCAGAATTGCGGGGGGGGGGGGGGGGCCGTTTTGATACCATTATATTAATAGAAATAATATATGTGCGCAACTTTGCACGCTCCATTGCCCAGATTTGCAGTCTCATTAATTTGGGCA
>JAMFRD010000095.1:0-91017 GCA_025502685.1 Pascua sp. PH4015B | reverse complement strand
TAAAAAAGCCTCCGCTAATGGAATATCCACTTGTGGTGGTATCAAGTCCGAAATGATGGTGGTATTTAATATTGCCCGACACACAACGCCAACCCCCTGGTGCCTGTCCCGTTCTACAAGTAGTGTGTCTGGACTTGAGTTAATAAGCTAATGTTTGCCGCCCCATGCATCGGTTCCGTCATACCGTTTCACGTTGGTAACGTGGGCTGTCCTAAGGTGCCACCCATCGTTCCATACTTCCACAGCGGCTCTTCAACACACTCAATGACCATAGTCACCATCACGATGCCATCTATCTCAATGCATTCACTTCCCCTTCTATCTCGTCGCAATGAATTCACCACTTATCTAACAATGAAAAACCTCTCTCCGCCCAATAATGTCCTAGCCTTTTATCTATATAGGCCGCTTCCCTTACCAGTCAATCTTCTCTGGGAAGTACTTAGCAATGAGGCCCTCGTAGTAGGGACGGAGTGCGACAGGGTCGGGGCGCGAGTCCGACTTGGAGTAGAGGTCGTAAGGGTTGAACGCGAGGACGTCCTTGAGGGCCTGCTTGTCGGCCTCGCTCTCAAAGTACGTGTACGCGCGCTCGCGGTGCCAGGGATAGAACGAGTGGTAGCGGATCATGTTGAGGGCAGCCTGCGGGAGCTTGGACTGCTTCTTCATCACCATGTACTGCGGTGTCAGTCGTGGATAGTTTGCGGGGGTGGATCTCATGAATTTGCAGCACTCACGAGGTACTCGTCGTGGCCCCATGAGATCATGAGCTTGTCGAGACCGCAGTTTGGCCCGTACATGCCGTACTTTGTCGAGTAGACGGGGTGCGTCATGTCCGGGTTGTCGCCAAACGTGTCCGAGTAGACAATCTTTTCGGTCGGGACCTGGCATCCGACGACAAAGGTGTCACCGACAACGTCCTACGAGGTCAGCTTCGAGGTCACTCAAATCTGGGTACGCGCTGCTTGCGACTCACCCACTGCCCGTCCGAGCCGAAAAAGTAGAGCAACTTGCCGAGGTCGTGGATGAGACCCGTCACCTGCATCCAGTCGGGCTTGCCGTCCTTGCGCATGGCCTCGGCAGTTTGGAGCAGGTGCTCAATCTGGGTGGCATCCGTGTCCGGGTCCGAGGCGTCGACGAGCGTGTTGAGGAGCTCCATTGCCTCCCAGATTCCCATGGTCGCGCGGGGCTTGGCAAACGCCTCCTCACGGGCCTTGATGTTGAACTCTACTGTCTGCTTGGTGTGCTGCTCGCTGATGCCCGTCAGTACATACCCCACGACAGCTTTTTGTCCTGCTTTACACTCACATGTAGAAGCGGCGCGAACTCTCGTTCGAGTCGACAAACTGCCGGAATCCCGCCTTGTCCTTTTCGGCGTCAAACGCCGACTCGTCATAGGCATTGTCGAGTGCCTCTTGAGCTGCTTGGGCCTCCTTGGCCTCCTTTTCGAGGAGCTTGGCGACGTTGATCTGGTCGACCGCGTCCGAAATCTCGTCAAATTTGATACCCCGGGGGTCTAGCTGTCAGTTATCGAAGGCCGTGTGGTAAGAGGGCAAGTCAGATACACACCTTCAGGACGGACAAACGCGTCGACGTTCTGGGCGTAGGCCACGGCAGCAGTCATTGTGGAGGTTGGAAGTGGAAAGGTGTTGTAAAGTTGTGGTGCTTGTGTACTGCTGTGGAGGTGAGGCGCGCGAGTGGAGCTTGGGGGTTGGGCTAACTACCTCCTGCTGACCACTGCTGCATATATACCTTGTCCAAGCTTTCATGGTGTGGCATCGGCTGCGACATCGGACTTGTAGCGGACTTGCAACTCTATCCACGCGGAGATGAGAGCCATGAAACCCAGCACAGATGCCACGAGCATGTCCGGTAGCGGTGGGTGGGAATCTCTCCGACGTCTCGGGGGGTTTTGGCACCTCGCTGCCAGCCAATACCGCCATGCTCATTGGGTACACAGAAACCGGGCCGGGTCGGCGCTGGTGGCCTTGGTGACGTGTGGTCGGGAGGTTTGTTGCGGTTGCCTTCGGCCCATTGCGACACTGCAGTCGGCAGCTCGTCGACGTTTTAGTAGATACCTACCGCCAACGGCCATGTGGTGGTCTCCGTCATTGATCAAGCCTGTATCGGCACCACCCCGGACAAAGATATCAGCTGGTCAAGAGACGACTCCGGCCCGTGCGCATTGCGGCCCGCGCGGCCCGTACACAGATATAAGAATTGACCGAGCAGCACCGCCAGATATGCAGAGGTCGCAAGTGTCCCAAGCGTGCGACTTGGTCGTCACTGCCTTAGAGACATGTGGCGAGGTTCTACACCGATGAGCGATGGAGTCAATAAGTCACGTGCTGGTGGGGTTACGGAGTCAAATCACGACTCGTCAAATGGATGAAGATTGAATGGTTTTCAACATGATGGGTGGTATTGCGGTCGTAACGTACCATTTGATGACATCGACCTCCGAACGCGGTCGCCTGTTGGATTCGTCGACGGGCACCGACGTGATAGGCGCGGCAGTTTTAAGACAGTCCTGACGCACGGCCGCGCTGGTAGTAAGCGACGGAAGAGTGGAAAAACATGACGTCTCTTTTTTATCCGTTTTGCTGAGGCTTGTGGAATACTGCGGGTGTGCTCCGTCTTGCGGCTGCACGGTGCTGGGTTGGCGGCCAGGGTTGTGGCTCAATTCCTAAGGATGTGGCTGCTAGATACCTGGCCGTCTGTCATGGTTCGCTAAACGGCGGCTTTGAGCGACCAGCGTGCTGATTCGTCCTTGCCAGGTGTGCAGCACAGCCAGAAACATGTTCAGGCAGGGAGCTCAATGAGCTTGCTTGAACTCCGCCAACTTTACAAAGGACGCAGTAGCATGGAATCTCTACCATCACAGGCACTACCTGGATCACGATCTATGCCCATCAACAACTGCTATTCACTGGCCAAGGCAGTCGTAAGGTACTTCTGTGACTTTGCACACGCCTCTGCATATATCCCAGGAATGGCCGGATCGTCCTTCTCCATGAAAGTAGCTTCGAAGAATTCAAACATCATGAGGCCTGTTACAGTTAGTATATGTTGCAACAGCGTAGCCCACGCACCTTTAAACCCAGTCGCTAGGATTGCCTTCAACGACTCGAGCACTCTGCCGCCTCCCATATCCCTGTCCGACTTGACACTCCTGCCCGCATTCTTGCCGACAAACGGAACGGGACGTGCACACACGACCCAGGCAAAGTTGTCCCCGCGGGCTGGGCGATTGGTGGCACGCCACTCGTCAAAGTCGCTGCCCTGGCCGAGGGGCGGGTCAGGCTTGAGAACATCTGAGATCTCGACATAGAAGATCTTGTCAGCGGGGACGGCGCGGAGCCGCTCAAGCATCTTCGTGTACTCTCCCTCAGTCCAGCCGGCGCCCGTGAGGGGGTCCCAACCGTAGGACGGCGCGAGGGGAAAGTGGGCGACATCGAGGCAGAGTCCCAGGTTCGGGTGGTCCTGTCACCTTCAGCAATAGCTCACGAGGGAGAGCGACTTACTCCCATCTGCACGAGCTTCCATGTGTGCTCCCAGGTATTGACACGCTTGGAGAAGCACCACGATTCGTACGCAATCTTGACGGGCGGGGTTTGGCGTGCACCGAGCTCGGCCAGCCAGTGCAGATCGGCGGCTGTCTTTTCGTCGGGTGCGTTGGCCTCTGCAAAATCGTTTGAGCCGACCTAGACGTTCAGTCACAGCGACGCCGGGGTTTGACAACTCACCTGCAAGAGCTCGACGCCTAGGCGCGCACACAAGGGCAGCCACCGCTCGGCCTTGCTGCGCACCCACTCAGCACGCTCCGAGCCCTCTGGCCAACCGTCAAACTGGTTCAGGGGCTGCAGAGCCAGAATCGTGAGGCCGTAGCGAGCTGCAAGGGACACCAGGTTGGGTGCCTCGGCGTACATGGCTTCCCAGATGGTATTGTCCCCGGGGTCGGGTTCGCCCCCGTCGCACCAGTCTGGCGGGCAGGTAGATGCGGGGCTTGCTCGTTAGCACCATAACTTGGCTCGATTTCCCCCGCAGAATGCTCACAGATCAGGCCGCTGGGACCGCACCCATGCGACGTACTCGCCAAACCCGACCTCGCAGTACTTGAACTCCGCGTTCTGGAGGGCGGCGAGTTTGAGCTCGAGTGTGTGGCATGCCGCCATGCCGAGGGACGCTGTCGCAACGCCAAAGCGAAAGTCTTGGGTTTCGACCATGGCTGTGGTTTGGGCTGATGTAAAGGTCCGCCGCCAGTGCCCAGTTTACAAGGGTTCAAGGTTCAACCGCTCCGAGCGCTTCTCTGTCGTAGACTCTATGTAAAATGAAGCCCCTGCCGATGCGTAGTGTGGTAGTGCGGTGTCGTGGCAAGTGTGGGGAAATCGCAAAGGACGATAACAGGATATCAGTGGCCACGTTCAGAGCAAGTAGTCACGCTTGACACCGGACCGCCGAGAGCCGGGGATTGCCTGGAACGTACTGTAGGATATCGACCGATCCGGCGTACCGATCCGGAGCGTAGAGCATGCCTCCATCTGGCGAGTGCCTGAGTTGTTAACTGCGTACAGTAAACTGAGAAACTGGCCGAGATTCAGTGAGGGCCGAGCGGCCCGCGAGCGCCACCTTCATTACGTTTCCTGGAGATTGAGAAAATCCTGCCGACAAACCAGACGATTACCCGACTCCTCACACGGCGAGGCCCCGTCTACTCCACCCCCGCACTGGTGACTGACTGGCCCTGCACAGCTCCACACCTGGGCCAAAGATGGATCAGAGCGAGCTCCTTGGCAGCATTTTGGCGACCTTGGCGTGTTCACGGACATAGGCTCGAGGTAATTGCCGAGACGTTGTTGGCGTAGATATCTGCCGTCACTTGGCCCTGAGATCTTGTGCCACTGATGAGATGCTCACGTTGGGCTCCATTATGCGCGAAACGCGAAATATATAACTGGGCGTGCAACATGCTTTCGACGCAGCAACCAACTCGACAACACACAGTACACAGTACACTGCCACTACCAACATGGGCCACGCCAACGAGGTCTCCACTCACGTCGCGCCGGCGCTAGAGCACGGCTCCAAAGACAATGCCGCCGTCACCGAACAGGACGTTGTTCCTGGGCACGATGGCCATCTCATCGTGCGTGTTCGACCTAGGACGGCGAGAAGAAATACTCTAATACTAACACGTTGCAGGACGAAAACCTTATCCAAGCCGAGAACGAGGACAAGATGACACCGTACTTGGTATTTTTAATTTCTGCCGCCGCACTAGGTGGATTCCTTTACGGCTATGTGCGTCTGACCATGCTGGACTTCTCATTTGCCAAGTTACTAACTCGAACACAGGACACGGGTGTGGTCGGTGTCGCGCTCCCCTACATCGGGGAGGACCTGGGGCACAAGCTCTCGTACCAGGAGCAAGAGATTGCGACCGCTGCAACGACGATTGGTGCAATTATCGGCGCGGCCATCCTGGGCACGTTTGCCGACAAGTGGGGCCGCAAGCCGTGTCTGTTCATCGCGGATCTGTTGTGAGTGCTTACAGTTACTCGAGTATTTTACGAAATTCAAACTAACGATCACAGCTTCACCGCCGGCGCCATTATCATCGCATTCAGCTTTTCGCTCGGACAGCTCATCGCGGGTCGTCTCGTCCTTGGTGTCGGTGTTGGTGGGGCAGCCGTCATTTGCCCCTTGTATATTACCGAACTCGCTCCCACGGCCGTACGTGGTCGCTGCGTTGGCACAAAGTAGGTCTTGCGGGATATTCTCCCAACAGTGGTGCCCTGTCTAATGATCCAGCGGTTTCTGCATTCCCTTTGGCCAGACAGTCTCAGTCGCAATTGGTGCGGGCATGCAGCATACAAAGTATAACTGGCGCATCCTGTGTGAGTCACACGTGGTTGAGAAGACGCACATGTTAACACACAGTCGGACTCGGTGTCGTTCCCTCGCTCGTCCAGCTGTGCCTGATGCACAAGCTGCCCGAATCCCCGCGTGTCCTCATCCTGCGCGGCCAGGACGACAAGGCCCGCAACGTCCTCCGCACGATTTACAAGTATGCCTCGCCCGAGATTATCGAGCTCAAGCTGCGTGTCGTCAAAGAGCATGTCGCGGCCACGACGGCCCTGCAGCGTAACACGACACTCAAGCAGCGCGTCAAGGTTCTCTGGACGCACAAGCCCTACCGCCGCTCCATCTTCACCGTCAGCGCTATCCAGGTCTTTGGGCAGTTTACAGGCTACAACACGCTCCTCTACTACGCTGGCACGCTCTTTGGCCTCCTTGGCTTGTCGAACCCGTCCCTCGGCGGCTTGATCCCCTCCATCACCAACACATTCTTCCTTGTGAGCTTAACCACGTGCTCGGCGCCCTTAGTATGATACTAATAGCCAGCTCTGCGGTATGGTCATGGTCGACAAGATTGGTCGACGCGGCCTGCTCATGAAGCTTGGCCCAATCATGGTCATCGGCCTGACCTGGTGCCTCGTGTCATTCTACTGTGAGTGAGAAAAAAATCTCCCAGTCCTTATTTCCCTCATCTCGGCGCTAATTTCCAGTCATGTGCAAGCCCACCGGCGGCTTCCTTGTCGAGGGCTACGCCTACTCGCAGCGTGACGTCGGTCTCGTCATTGCAGGCATTGTCATCTTTGTGGTGGGCTTTGGGTCCACCTACGCTCACCTGTGCTGGTACCAGTCCGAGTACCTCGCCCTCGAGATTCGTGCGGCCGGCAGTGCCATTTCCACCGTCGCGAGCTTTTCAGCCAACCTCGTCGTGGCTGTTACCTTCCTCTCTCAGTGAGTCAAGATTGCCGTGACATTTTACAATTATTAGGATAATTGCTGACGACAGACTCGAAACTCTCACACCGGCCGGGACATACGGCCTGTACCTCTGCTTTATTATCATAGGCCTCGTGGTCGCCTACTTCTGCTACCCTGAAACAAGTAAGTGTCCATTCATTCTCCTTTGCTCCTTTCCCAGTCGTGATTAACACCGCACAGAGGGTCTATCTGTCGACGAAGCATTTTCACTCTTCGAAGACGGCTTTGGTGTCAAGAAATCCGTCGAAATGCGCCGCGAGAAGAAGGAGGCACAGAAGCGGTACAACGACCTCGGAGGCGAGCAGCTTTTCGTGCACGACAACACCAACAAGCTCGGCGCAACCACCCAAATGGTCGAGCATGCACCGTCGGCATCGGGCACCTCGACGCCTGGAGAAAAGTTGTAACCGCCCTCGGTTGGGCGTGGATGATGAGGATGAAGACAAGGAGAGAATCTGAGTTATCACAGACAACATGGAGGTGCATGGGCGTTGCTGCTGAAGGGATAGGAGGCATTAACTAAAATATAGCAGTCTTTCTGGATGAGAATGGATCTATTGTCTCGTAATTTGAAGGGTTCGAGGAGGCAAGCTGAAAAGATAATAGGGAAGAGACCCTCTGCCCTTGCCCGTTGCACGCTGGCAAATCGCCACAAAGGTCGAAGCGCTGCAAGGGGGTGGTTGGCTTGTGCTGTTGTAACACTTCGTTGCACTTACCGCCAATTGGCGCAACTGACGAAGCAGACCACTTGTAACCTTCACTGCACAGGACAAAATCACTTCGCGCCACTTTCTTGAAGCCATCTACCCTTGTGACCCGCATAACATGATACCATAACGGGTGTCGACCCTCTGGAAACCCCCCAAAAACAACTGGACGAACTGGCTGTGGGTACGAACGATGCATCTTCGGCTTGGAATGATATTCTGGCTCCTCCAATTGCTTCTCAGGGGTATACCCTCAAGTTGATTACAATGCGCACCCTTACGTACATGCCACTTGCACCTCTCAACCTCGCTGGAAACGGATGCTGCCACTGCCTCCACACAGTACTCGATTGCGTCTTGCGTGCCGTCGTTCTGATACCACTCTTACACCAAGTTCACTTAGGCTTGTGTACTATCCGTCAGCTTCCGACGAACAACCAGACTCACCGTCCTCATTCATCAGCGTCTCCTCGTCGACACTCTCGATCACCCATGACGGGAGCACAATGTGCTTAAGCTTGGGCGTCGACGTCTTGCGCATGAGCTCCACATAACGCCCCGAATCGTCGTCGTCCATGATAATGTGCGTGAGGCGCGGATCCATGACGTCAGTGACGATGCGTCCACCGTTTTCGCGTAGCAGTTCCTCTGCCTCGGACAACCTGGTGGTCAGCGGGCCCTTCTCCTCAGATGTAATACACGCACCGCTGGTGAGCCGCAGTCGGGGGGTTGCTCGCCCCGAGTCCGTTCGTCTCGGCGTTCTCTGCAGTGTCGATATAGAACACGAGGTGGTAGAAGATTGCGTCCTCGTCGTATGCGTTGGCATCGGAAGACTCGCCCATCGGCGGGTGCTGTTGTGAGCAAGTGCATATTCAGATATGGGACTCACGTCAGGTGTCTTGCCAGGCTCGAGAACCGGGAAGAGTGGCTTGTCAACCGCGTCACCGTCCTTCTGTGATTGGAGCGCGGGCTACTGTGAGTACACGGACCGACTCATTTGCTTACCGAAGTCTCAGCAAAGTGCTCATCGTCACTGTACTCTTCTTCTTCCTCCTCCTCATCATCCTCATCATGGTTTGGAAGGGCCCGACGCTCGTCGCCGGTGTCGGATTCATCCTCCGACTGCAGCGTGCTTTGCTGGCTAACAGGCGTGGTCGCACCGAGGCCCCACTCCTTGGCCAGAGCAGCGGTCTTGAGATCAGCGGCACTAGGCGGCGGAGGTGACGACTGGGGTGAGGGCGCTGCTTGTGAAGAGGGGCGGTCTGCCTCCTCGCCGTCTTCATCGTCACTAGCCATTATACCAGAGCCAGTGCGGTCGCGTGCAAGGGACAGATTGTTAAACTGCTCCAACGTCTTCTCGTAATAACGACCACCCTGGTCCTTCTTGGACGCCACAACTAAGAACCTGGGGTCAGTCCGGCACTACCATCATACGTACTCCTTGAGCATCGGGAGAGGGCTCCGGCGCTTGATCGACTCAAAGATCCACTCTGGACGGACAATGCTGTTTCCCTTCCTAATCTGCGCTTTAATACGTGGGGCTGGCATCAGCGAGGAAGGTCACTGGTCAACCTACTCTTGTCATCATGGGAGATGACGATGGCAGAGTCATCGGCCAGCTGTTGCTGGACGTATTCGGCTCCATGTTTGTGCACAAGAGCTTCGAGCTCTGCCTTCTTGTGACCTGGAACGTCCTTTGGGATAACTGCGGTACAGTCAGACAGATGAGCGGGTGCGTGAGGGCGTACAGAAAGTGAGGTTGCTCAAGAAACTTGTCTCCACATCCTCTTCCAACAGCTTCTGACCGCGGAAGCTCGTGAGAAGCTCGACCTTGCGTTTAGGGGCGACCTTGCGCCTCTTTCGAGAGCTGCGGGGTAAGAGTACACTCGTGGCCATTAACTCACGTCCCATTCTCATCGTCGACGTAACGCTTCGCAGGCCTCTGGAGCAGCTCTTGGAACTCATCCACACTAAGCTTGAAAGGTCAACAAAGCACCACTGGCAACATCAACAAGACTTACGCAGTTCCACATGTCACGATCGCGGCGCTCGCCACTGCTCGGAAAGTCACGGCTCTCACGGTCCCAGAAAATGAAGCGGCATCGAGGGAAGCGCAGCGTGTATCCGGCACCGTAGTTGCCAACTGCCCTTGTCAGCTGAGCCGGGCACGTGTTTGAGACAACTAACTGGCTGGCACAATCTCTGAAGCCTTCACCTCCATCACGAAAGACCTGAGGGTCAGCTAAATAGCGCAGTCTGTCACGTACTTTTCAGGGTCAATGTAGACGTCGGCTGAACGGCGTCAATAACAATATCTAACCACAGCAACATACGCTTGTCATCCACTCCGATAGTCCCAAGCTTCAACCATGGAGGAGGGCTGGAACGATTGAACGGCTTCCAATGTCCGCGGTGTTTGTTACTAGCTTGTTAGCCCAGGCATACCAGCGTACTCACAGAATCCACTCGTAGTCCTCATAGCTCATCCCAGAACCAACGCTGGCGAAGGTTACGAACCTTGACATTGTCAGCTAGCCGAAACGACACTCCTTACTCTCCAAGCTCACTGAGGAGTGCTCCCCGACCCGTCGTCTTCTTGAGGTACACGCAGGCCCAGAAGTAGACTCGAGATCTTGCCAGTGCGACCACCCTTGCCCCACCAACCACCTGCAGAGTCAGACAGGTCGCGATGGCGAACTAACCAAGCACAAGCAGGTCCAGATTCTGCATGATCAGCCACCCGTTCAACAGTCGTGTGACCTACTTCGCCCATCTGGTCCGCATACTCTGGCTTCACTTTGACCCAGTCGGCGCCACGCGAGTTGGTCTCGTACTGACTGTCGGCCTTCTTGACGACGATTCCTTCGCCCCTTGGAAGAAATCAGCACTGTAGACACTCCCTGTACGCACTTTTGTTCCAAGACACGCTCCAGCATTGCGCGGATATCCTGGCCGGTCTTACCACGCTGTTCGTCTGTGAACTCAATGCGGCCTCGATAAGCGTCGAGGTCTCTAAAGATCCGCCCTGAACGCAGTACGCGCTTCCGTTCGGACAGGCGACGACCCGTAAGGCATCGATCATTGAGATAGAGGATATCAAAGACTTTGACTGCCATGTCAGTGCGAACCTCCAGCTCCTACTCACAGCACGGGCGCGGAGAGTTCTCGTCTAATAACTTGTCTGCCACGTCAGCATGGGATGATGTTGAAGGAGCGTACCTCCTGCGGCCGTCTTAAGCGTTCCAAATGCGAGGTACTTCTCCAGAATGGGGTCCCAGACCATCATCTCTCCGTCCAAAACAATGCTTCACGTTAGCATGACATCAATAGGAGTTACTCACTTTCGGACATCGTCGCAGAACACACCCGAGAGGAACTGCGTCAGGCTGCCTTCGGTGGTGTTGGAGCCGTAGAGGTACGCTAGCGATCAGACTCAACCATGACTAGTCTGAACTCACTGTAATCCTTAGCTTTGCGAGAGCAGTAAAACCACTCAGCCCCACTTCCGCGCATGTGTAGTTGGATGCGCTCGCCGTCGAGTTTCTCTTCCATGATGAACTCGTTGGTCGGACCACCGACAAGTTTGGCAATAGCATCGTGGGACGAGGTCGGTGAGCGGTAGCAGAGTTGGGGAAGGAAGCAACGGAATAGTTCAATGTTAGTTTGCTATGCGTTAGCTATACCGACCCCAATCCACTCACCTCCTTCTCAAGCCTGATCTCAGGCTTATAGAGCGTCCAGCAAACTCGTTTGAGGTCTGAGCAGACATTGAAGAGGGCTGCCGCGTCCGGATGGAAGCAGGAAAAGACTCCCTTTTCACGGATAGAGATACGCAGGTCTGCATTTAGCCAAGCGTGCTGGCAACTTACTCACCCTTCAAAATGATGCGAATGATCCACTCTTGCTGGCTGGCAGTGCACTTTTCGTTGATTCTGCGAAGAATCGGGACAATATCGCTCCTGTAATGGTTGGTGCTGGGTACACATGCGTGCTTACTGTTTGAGGCGACCCCTGGCGAGCTCGTCGAGGATCGAGTTGACGCCGTTGACAGAGAGGGTGCCTTCTTCGAGAGTGGAACGGGCTTGGATTTCGTGAAAGCAGACCCTAGCAAAGTCGCCAGACGCCCCTTCTCCATGCTGTCAAGTAAGCAGGATAATCATCCATCTCCCCACGAAGACAGGTGCGCGACTAACCTGCCCCTCAACCGGTTGCTTCCACTTGATCAAGCGTTGAGCCGCTTCGCCATGCTTGTCGAGCCCGAGAACCTCAATGTAGCACTTGGCCAGCATGGCCTCTTTGAGGTTGTACACTGGGCGTTCACGATCGCGCTATAGCAGTCAGTTACATAGATGGTGGGAAGACCTACGTCCGGGAGGAGCAGGCGGATGAGGGGGTAGAGGTCGTTGCCGACCTGCTTGCGCCAGAGGTCCATGAATCTCATGAGTATGGTCCTGCGAGCCGCTGCATTCTCGCTCCGCATCTTGTCCATGGTAAAGCACAGAACAGCAAATGCTGGACTTGGTCCCCTGTTGATGCACTCGGCCGGACGTTCGAGCTGAGTCGGTGGTGCTAACTGGGTAGGGGCTGGTTGCTGTGACTGGGACTGGCTGGCGCCGTCCTCGTCTTTGGGCGGCGCCGAGCCTAAAGGGGGTAATGGCATGCGACGCCCCTTGTAGAACTGGGGGGCGGGCATGATTGGTGATGGGGACGATGGTGAATGGGGAGTGGTGTGTGAGAGCAGCTAAGCAGATGGTGACGAGGAACGATACATGGATGTTGATCCACTCGGCCCAACACAACATTGCGCATTGCGGGTGACCTCACCTGGCGTGGGTGGATGCGGGGTAGGTGTGGGTAAAATTCACGTGACCACCACGCTATATGACGCAATGCTGAGCTAATGTTCCACACACCCATGTTGAAGCTCGCACTCGTCAGTCGTTTCGGATGTCATCTCTTGCCATATTATCCCCATACCGAGCACCGAACCGGCTGGGCACGCACCGCAGTCTTTCCATGCACTCTCCAACGTTTTCTTTCTCCTTGCTCACAAACACTGCACTGCTGTTGGTCACAGTCCCAGGGCGGACATGACAAAAGGCCAGCCATGCGCCACGCCGCTCGGGCCGTCGTCGGGCATACCCTCATTCCCACACCCGCTCATTCAGGCCCGCTTCACGCTGCACTCATCCGGGGATGGGGCGAGACAATGCACCAAGACAACGCATGGGCCATAAAGGGGTGGTGCTCTGATTATCCTGCGTTTGCCTTTGTCTCTTTCGCTGGCAGACCGAGTGCGAGCTGGATGGCGCAGACCGCTGGCTCGCGCCTCGTCACTACCCACCACTCATTGCCCACGCCTGACCACGTTGTTCCGCGAACACCGGCCGTAGTCCCGGTCCGCACGCTCGAGCCGTCCCAGGACAGCAGAAGGCACGGGGGGTTCGTGTCCAACCTCTTGTCTTTGACAATCTCTCAACGTCGACAGGTTCGGCGGCCAGTTCGACGGCCAGTTTGAACTTGGCAGAGATGGGGGTGCACGAAACGTGTGGCAACAGGCCGCCAGTCGGCGTTGCGGCACCGCACCCCTTCAGGTTGATCCTGAAACATCCAGCCGGGACCAATTGGCGTCTCCGACAACGAACTCGAAGGCCGGTGAGGAGTCACCAGAAACTGAGGACGATACCGCAGACGACGATCCGGTACAGACAAAATCCCAAGGGCGAGTGGTTGACAGCGTGGGGAGCGAGGGCGAGGGATCTGAAAACCCAAACGGCCTACCGTCTCAGAGTCAACGGACACACAGGGACAATGGACCACACTCCCTCGAACATCCCAGAGTCCAAGACATGCCGGCGGGACATGTCGGGGAGCTAGGACCCAACGACAGTGAACCTCTTTCAGGTGACGTCGAAGCGGCGCGTACCAACCCGAAATCTGGACTGTATGAAGGACCACGACCGCCCCAACTCGTGCCGGTCTCTCCATCTCGCACCACCATTCCAGCCGTACGATTGGCAGCGGCAACATCAACTCATCAAGGTGAGATGGTTGGTGTGCTGTACTCCTCTCCAACTGAACCGTTGTTGATGTTCTAGCTCCTAACATTGTCCTCACCCAACCGTCACAACCAGCCATGAGGTCCCAGCCGTACCTCCCAGTACGCAATGCCTCGGAGGCGGACCTCACCGACCTAACTCGCCACGACAGCGTGGCAAGGTCCACCAGAAGTAGAAAGAGTAGCAAAGCGAGTCGCCATGGTGAGTTGGTTGTTATCGACGCTTGTTGACAACAGCAACAGCTGCACCCTCGTCACTGGGTCTCATTCAGATGCAGCCCTTGGTAGATGTTGAGGCCGACCGATCACAACAGCGTCCGGCCTCTGTTCCGTTTCCCAAGCGACCATTGTCGCAGACGAGCCGTCGCCCCCGCCAGAGCTCGGCCCATGTCGACTTTGACAGTCTTCGCCGAGCACCGATACTCCCACCATTGAGCGACTTGAGAGGGTCAAGGTTCTCACTGCCTCATACGCCCACCAATACCCATTCCCCACGGCGACACCACTTTCCGTCCTTCATCACGGATGAAAGCAGCGTCGAGATTCCTCGCTTCAAG
This sequence comes from Pascua sp. PH4015B, assembly GCA_025502685.1. Classification (NCBI taxonomy): domain Eukaryota; kingdom Fungi; phylum Basidiomycota; class Tremellomycetes; order Trichosporonales; family Trichosporonaceae; genus Pascua; species Pascua sp. PH4015B. The sequence continues at coordinate 76,864 of JAMFRD010000095.1, read as the reverse complement.
AAGCGCGACCTGAACTTGGGCATTGTTCGCAAGAGTGGGATGTGGGAGTCTGCCGCGTGGGTCACATTGTGGGTGCTCTCGGTTGTCAATGCGCTAGTCGGAGCGGTGAGTCCCACCCGACGGTCAAGCTAGCTGACACTCGCAGTTCTTTGATCTAAACATCATGTACCTACTGGCCCAATGCGCAACATATCCATTAGGAGGAGGGACGAGCTCGGGTGGCCTCTGGGTATTTCTGGCCGTCGCGTACTCACTCGCGTGGGCCGTGTCCGTCCTCGTCGTGTGGCTTGGATGGGAGGTCGGCTTTGAGTTTTGGCGACGGTGGAGCGTGCGCAGGCCAGCCATCGAGCCCATCTACTTCTCGCTCCCTGCGAGTCTCAACCTCGCACTCTGGTCGTTTTCGCACTTTTCCTTTCTCCTCCACACACGGCTATCGCCCCTTGGCACACGACATGCCCTCGACATTGTGCCCGAGACGGCACACTTGCTTGTTCAACTGTACCACGGACTCATCCCCCTCCTAGCCAGAGGGAGCGTCGTGGTCATCGTCCTCATCTCGTTTTGGAATCCTGCGACGGCTGCATCGGCATCGGCCAGTCGGCGCGATCCCCACTTCTTCCATTCCAATGGACAACTCTCGGCCTACTCCAAGGGCCTGCTCATTGCCTTTTCGGCGTTGGTCGGCATCCGCCTCATCGTTGTCCTCACTTCCGCAATCGTCCTCTGGCTGTTCTCCTCGCACCCATTATTTGGCACGTTTTCGACAAATGCCAAGGCCAGCCCTGAGCTCCCCCGAAAGCTCGTGCTGCCACAAGTACGCGATCCAGCACACTCTCAAATGCCAGCTAAAACGTGGCGAGACGAGAACGAGCTCCAATGGGCATGGCGAGACCGTGCACGAGCACGCATCCAGGACGCATTCGAGTTGTGCATTGTTCGGCCATCGCGCTCGCGCACGCGACTCGTCTCCTGGGAGGATAAACTCGACGAGAAACGCGTGTCCAAACAACTGGGTCTGGCCAATCTTAGCCTCGACATGTCGACCCCGCGTCCGCTTCCCACCAAGATTGAGAAGAGGCACAGGGACGGATGGGAACGTGAACCCGCCAGCTTCAAGCAGCCCGCCGCCGTGGATAAGCAGCTAAGCCCTCGCGACACGTTTACGTTCAGCCACGCGCTCGAGACGGGAATGTGCGACACGGGCCTCAGCCCGCGCAGCGCTGTATTCGACGACATTCAGGAAGTCGGCAAGCGCTGCCACAACGGACAACAGCCGCCCGTCTATGGAGAAGTCTCCAGCCAGCGCGGGTCATATCGCAACTCTACCGACGCCGAGAGTGCAATGACAGTCGTCGTCCCACGACCGTGGGCTCGTTCTACGCACCAACGCACATACTCGAGCGAGCCACCTGACAGCGCCGCCCTCACCGTTTCTACCGCCACCTCACCGCCTCTGATTACGCCGACGCTCGACCACCCGCCCGCCCAGCCGTATTACAGCTATGGGGGCTACTCGGATTTGGACGAGCGTGAGCCCACGGGTCTCGTGGAGCCCTATGTCTTTACCGCAATAACCTCGCACCGCATCGCGGGCGGGTCGCACGACACTCTGCCTGAAGGACTGTACGATTCGTCGCTCGAGAGCGGGGAGACTATCAATCCCAAGCAAACAAAGGATATGGACCCGGACGACATTTCCCCCGAGGACGTCATGTATCCGCGACTCCGGCCGGACGCGTCGTTTGCCGACGCGGTATTTGGCCGTGCGACCGACGACGTGCTCTTCGGTGTCCCCCACGGCAGCACGTTGTTCGGTGGTGCGAGCCTCACGCCGCTCCGTTCAAAGCGGGGCAGCAAGAGCTCGACGGCGAGCAGCAAACGTTCGCGCAAGAGCAGCCGGCGTTCCAGCGCGGCTAGCGAGGGCAAGGCGTCCACCTCGTACAACAAGTTTGCCAGCCCCTCGCCTCCGCCCCGCACTCGGTCGCCGCCTCCCCCGCTGCCGCCCTTGTGCTCTTCGTGGTCTGCCCCGGCCTCACGTAATGCTTCGTTTGTCGGTATCGTGCTCGATCCCCCTCGCACACCGCCAATCGCCAGGTCTGTCATCCCCGCTAGCGTCCCGGTTACACCGCCCAACCTCGCCGTCCCATCGCCCCAGAGAACCTCGGCGCGGTCCCCACGCACACCCGTGAGGCCATCGACAGGCACGACCCCTCCCGATTCGTCAACGTCGTCCATGACCCTCTCGCAGGCGCGGAGCACGATGACGGTCAGCACGATCAACGAGGCCGAGCTCTTCTTCTCGCCGCCCGCGTCGCCGTCGCCCGCCAGGACACTGCAGTACCACACCCCGTCGCGCGGAGGAGCACACCATGTGCCTGGTATGACGGCTACTCCCCACACCCCCACGGCGGTGCCGGGAGGGCACCACAACCTGTCGATGGTGGTCACGTCCCACAGCCCACCCACGCCCTCTGTAGCTCGCACCGGCACCACCACGACCGCCAACACCACCTCAGCCAACACGCCAATCACCACCGTCGGCCTCCGCACATCCCTCATCCCCCTCCCGCCCGAATTCGGCGTCATGCTCGGCAACGACGCCTCGCCCGAGCCCCGCCTGCGCACGCTGTCGCAGCACAACGCGGCGCTCCTCCCGGCCCTCGTCCCGCTGTCGCCGCAGCTCGAGCAGGCCGAGCTTGAATGCCAAGAACGAGAGCTCCTCAGCCAGGCGGCGCAGTATGACCCGCCGCTCTATCCCGAGCCGCTGCCGGCGCCGCCGTCGCCGAATCTCCGCGCGCATGTGCGCCGGCGGTCGCGCTCGCTGGGCGATTTGGTCCGGCGGGAGTAGTGGGGGGACGGGGGAGGGCTTAGGGGGAAGAGAGGGGCGTTGACGTATGGGTTACCGTCAAGAAGCGACCCTCTAGGAGGATTGTGTCTCGAGGACGAGTGTCTCCCTGGAAGGAAGGTCCTGGTGCGATCGGTCGCGTCTACAATACGCAGCGGCTCGCTGGTAGAGCGCATACATCTATCTACACGTTGTACAATAATGTGATGACTAATGCGATGATTGTACTGCCTGCCCTCCAGCTCTAGCTGGCAGGGACGAAGAGATCTCACAAACAAGATGTGTCCGTATACTACAATTCAAGACCACTCAATGTCCTTTCTCAGCTTCTCGCCCGCCCTTACTCCTCGTCGTCCTCGATTGCCGATCCGTCCAGCAGCCCGTGCCGCTCCTCGTCGGCGTGGCTTGCGGCGACGTCGTCCGTAACGCGCTGTGCCATGTACAGCGACGGGACGCAGACGAGCGCAAAGACAAACCACACGAACTGACGCATTGGCGACGTCGCTGATGGAGCGGCCGCAGAGAGGGAGAAGGCCGAGGAAACGATAAATGGCCCGATGGCGCGACCAACGGCCTGGGATGGTTAGTCACCTGCCCCCTGTCCAGAACAACACCGTAGCGCCACCGGCTCACGCCGTCAAATATCTATCCCACTTTAATGCCCGCGACAAGACTCACCGCCATGCTGAACGTGATACTGTTCGCCATTGCCAGATACTCGGGGCCGGGAATGGCGTCCAGCACAATGGTGTCTAGCAGTGTTGACGCAAAGTCGCCCGTGCGCCGAAGGAGCAGCTGGACGCCCAGCACGACACACGCGCTGATCGGCATGCCCCCGCCCGTGTGCCCGTGGTTGAGTGCCCAGATGACCGGGAAGAGAGACACCGCGAGGGGGTAGGCAAGGAGGCCTGATTATGAGTGGGGCGCAGTGGGGCATTGGTTCAGCAAGGTACTTACAGAGGCGGAGATGCGTGCCCTCTTTGACGGTGCGGTGTAGAACGGGGAAGAGCCAAATGGTCATGACAATGGACAAGGCGGCCCCCACAGCGAGGAGCACACCGATCTGCTGCGTCTGGCGAGGTTAGCACGCACCACAATGAGGCACCTACCGAGAGCCCTAGGCCGCCGAGATTCTTGTTTGTGAAGGCAAACAAGGGGTACACAGCCTCCCAACTGAACATGACGCCATTGTTGACTGTGTGTGAGTATAGTGCCTTCTCTCATCGGGTGCTCACGTCCATAGAGAATCAGGACATTCTGAAACTTGGGATACAGCAAGAGGGCCTTGAGGCCACCGCCCGACTCGGCTTTCTCCGCTTCGTGCCGCGTCTGGCTCGACTTGTGCAGCGTCACCGGGAGAGTCTGGCCGTCAGCACCTGTCATTGCGAGTGCGTACTCACCTCTGGGAGCCAGACATATGCCGCCGCGGCCGAAGCAAAGCCCATCCCGCCCGCGACGACCGAGGGTAGCAGGTAGGGGTACGTCACAAAGAGCGTCCACGAAGGCGAGAGGAGTCGCGGCACAGGGCGAGAGAGGAAACCACCGATAAGTGGACTGGCGTAAGTGGTACTCTAACTTTGCGAGAGATCTCCGGCGCTGGTTCTTACGGAGAATCCTCGGTGATCGACAAGACTTACGCAATGGTGACGCCGACGGTAAACGATGGAGAGAACATGGCAAACCCTTGGATTCGGTTGGTCCTATCGCACAGTTCGCCGCACATGGTACGCGAGAGAACACCTGCACCAGCCAGGAGGCCGACTAATATCAGTTGGGAACCAGATAGCATTAGAGTAAATAACTCACGCGCCGCTCTCAGAGATACAACCCCCCACGGCGTGCTTGCAAATCCGAAAACAAAGGCAAAGGCGCCCCACATGGCGAGCAGGATGAGAAAGACGGGCCGTCGTCCGTAGCGGTCGGCCAGAGGGGCGTAGAGAGGAGCCGCCATGGCTTCGGTCACCATCATGATGGACTCCTTGTTGTTGTCAGCCAGGCGCCATTTCACGGGATATACTCTGGTCCTACTCACCGCCGTTGCTGACCAAATACCGAGAGCGTTCTCTGGCACGCCGAACTCGCGCATCATTTCATTCACGTAGGCTGATATCAGCCATCGCTCACGCGACCCACTTTTGCGGCACCGAATCTTTCATCGCAACCACTTACGAAAGATGACTGCAAAGATAACGCCCTCGGCCACCCGGGCCACGCACAACGGGACAATCTTGAGCACCGGGAGAGGTGTTTGCACCGTACGTCTTGGGCCTAGGAGCTGGGCGAATGGGTGTTGTTGGCTGAGAGGGTGCCCCTGCGGTGTTGTTGGGGTAGAGTACGACGAGCTGCTTCCTCCAGGCGTCTGAGGAGGGGTATCCAGACCAGTGTGCTCGCGCTTGAACGCCGGGACACGTTGCGTCAGCTGGATGTCGATGGACATCCGCCGCGTCATGTCCGACATTCGACGCGACGAGAATGACATCTTGTCGCGAGTTGGGAGGGTGGGAAAGGGGCGGCGACCGAAAGAGATGGGATATGTCAAGAAACCAAGACCAGACCGTCAACGAGATGAGGTAAAGCCGACTGTCAGTAGACCTGGGAGAGAGGGTTTTGGAGTGTGGGAGAATGAATATAATTCTTTGGTTGTTTCTTTTTTGCGCGTCGCGATGGGCGTCAGGAACGACATGATCCCCCCAGGCCCCAGGTTGTGGTTCCCGTTTACCCCACTCACTCCCACCCCCCCCCCCCCCCGCACATCGGTGTTCAAGGGCCCTGTGTGCGACATGAATGGCACCGCGAAACCAAGTTTAAATGGCACGCGTCCCGAATAGCAATAGCCTGCACGCTGGGCGGGGCTGACCGATAAGGGACAGCACCTTACGTAACATGACATTCAGTGCATTCAGTGCCCAGCAAGCCCAGCAAGCCCAGCAGACTTGGAAGCTTGGAAGGTTGCAACTTGGAAACACGTGAATACCCATTCTGCTATGCGAGGTATACGGAATCAAACTGGGTGCCGAAATGTTACGATCTACGTTCAGGGAACAACAGGGCGCAACAGGGCAACACTGCCGCCCGGCCGACCGGGGGGCAGGGACCAGGGGGAAAAATATGTGTGGCCCGGGCGCCCAAGCCTTGTTCATGGCTCCATTATTGCCTTGCTCTCCGTGTCGAACCGAGGCTACGCAAGCCCATGACAGCCCGAGCCCCGAGCAAAAAGCAGCTTCTCCGAGCTGCTGGCAGCCGCATGGCGGCCGATTTCATGGCATGCTGGGTGCTGGGTGCTGGGTGCTGGTCGGTTCGCGCGCTTGAGCGTGAGACGCCAGTACCAGCCTAGCCAGCTAGGCTGGGTGGAAAAGATGATGCATGATGCATGACAGAACTGACTGCTGCGGCACGCGCCACTGGGTGCACGGGGCATCGAGACCGCGGCAGGGAGGGCAAGGGCCGGCCTGGCACGCGTCCCTTGTGTTTTTGACAAAACGCACCACGTTTAAACCTGCGAACCGGTCCGAGCTGCCAAACCCCTCGTTGCATCGCCACCACCTCTAATCACCCATCCACCCTTTCATTCTTCTCCTCTCGAACGTCGCTGTCGCTCCTTTCGCGTATACCCCCTCGGATACCGTCCTCGCAGCAGCAATGGTTGGCAACCGCATCTTTGCCCGGGGCGACCTTGACCAGCGTGCGTAGAAGCACACGCAGTGGTGCTGTCCGGCACAGTCCAGTTGCTGACTCTCAGACAACACGCGCAAGTCGTGCTGGGTGTCGTGGAGGGGCAAGGTCTACGATGTGACCGAGTTCCTCGATGACCACCCGGGTGGTGACGACCTGATCCTGCCCTTTGCGGGCAAGGAGCTCGGCGGCATTATGGCGGACCCATCAGAGCACGTGCACTCGCAGTCGGCCTACGAAATGCTCGACGAGATGAAGATTGGCGAGCTCGGCGGTGACGAGCAGATTGTCTCTGAAGGTGGGTACTGCACGCACCACACTGTACTGATTGCAAAAGACTGGGTCGCCGACGAAAACTTCCACCCCGAGGATACCGACGTGTCGTCCGACTTCAACAAGAACAAGTTCCTCGACCTGTCCAAGCCACTGCTGGCGCAGGTGTGGAACGCGCCCTGGTCCAAGCAGTACTATCTCAGCCAGGTGCACAACCCGCGCCACCTGAAAGAGTCGGCGCGTCTGTTCAAATGGGACATTCTCGAGGTGCGTACTACACTTGCTTGCAATCGCGATTGCGAGATCCACAGGTTGCCGTTTGCCTACGTCGACCCTCTTGACGTCGCGTTGCTGACCCCCCAACAGGCACTTACCCGTACAAAGTGGTACGTGGTGCCCATTATGTGGGGCCCGATCACCATGTTCATCTTCTACCTCTCGATGCTGCAGTTTTCCGACTCGCGCGTCACCGCGGGCGACTTGTTCCAGTGGCCTCTTCCGCGCTACCCGATGCCAGAGGTCCTGTCGCTCATCAAGGTCCTCCCATGCTTTGTTGTGGGAAACATTGTGTGGACGCTCCTCGAGTACGGCATGCACCGGTTCCTCTTCCACATTGACGACCACCTCCCGGACCGCAACTGGGCCCTCATGCTCCACTTCCTCCTCCACGGCGTCCACCACTACCTCCCCATGGACGGCCTCCGCCTCGTCATGCCCCCGACCCTCTTCTTCCTCCTCCAGGCGCCGTTCACCCGTCTTGCACACCTCATCTTCCCCAAGGCCATTGCCAACGGCATCATCGCAGGCGCATTCACCTTCTACATCCTCTATGACTGCTGCCACTACGCCCTCCACCACACGCGTCTTCCTGCGTACCTCACGCAGCTCAAGCGCTACCACCTCGCCCACCACTACAAGAGTGAGTCTAGAGTCTGGCTCTGGCTTGAAGCTTCCACTTTGCTAACTGCGTTCAGACTGGGAGTCTGCCTTTGGCGTTACCAGCAAGCTGTGGGACGTCGTCTTCGGCACCGAGCTCATGCTCGACTGCAAGTAGACCTGATGTGGTAGGACTACGACGGTGTGGGGCGGCGGAGCGATGAACGTGGCGCGCCAAGTTGACGTTGCGGCCAATCGTACGATCAATGCTCGCTCTAACGAACACCGCGCGCCGCGCTTCTCGGCCAGGCAGACGATTTGAAGGATCTCTGCGAGGTTCCCTGGATCATCTCTGGTGCTCAAAACCGTTCTTGCTCGCGCTCCGCGACCACACGCCGACATACTCTATTTCATACAACTCAGATCATATCCTAGTTCTAGCTGGGTCGTATGGCCTAGGACACTGATCTTGTGCTATAGAAGACAACATGTATACTGTGCTCTACCTGATCGTCTGAGAGTGGGTACCGCATGGTGGGAAGCTGAAAGGGGCGCAGCCACCAGTCCATTCCTCTTCCACCTGCTCTCGAGGCGTGGACTTGTCCAACTTCACGAGACTGTGTCAACGTGGCCGTCACAGCGGCGGTAGTTGCCAGTGGGGAACGCCCGTGCGTCGACCTGCGACCAAGAATGGCTTGGCATTCACAGAGCCTCCCTGTCAGCCTCGGTAGTGCACAATGCCCTTCCACACTCGTCTGAACCACCCACCCACCCTATCTCAATCTACATCGTGCAAAACAAAAATATCAGCGACGCCATCTTATGTCCTCCGTACCACACCCGAAGCAGTGCCCAACTGACCTGAAAGACAGAAGGGGCATGGCTAGGAACCGAACGCACGACCGCCAGACCAGGTAGATGGAAACCCTAGGGAGAGGTGAAACCGTTTCTCTACGCGGCCGATTGAAAATATCGTCAATCTGATGGCTTATAAGATTTGTGGTGACGCAGATTTTGATGTGTGGCGGAGGGTGGGAACGGTATTACGTCATGTTTCACCAATGGGGACGCCAAGCCGGTACCTCGTTTGTTGTCAGCACCCCTCGTTGTTGGCACGCCCCATGTCGACAGGCTGATGTGATGCACGCGGTGTAGGTGGGTCGAAATGGATGTCCCCATCATCCCATGTGAATGTACAAGTTCAAGCAGGTGTAAAGAGTTGCTGCGCTTCAGGCGTCAGTGGACAACTCCGACATAAGGAGTGGCGATTCTCAAGTCTCCAAAATCCACGCGTGCGCCCACCTGTTACGCTGGCCGTTCTGAGAAGCCAGTAGCGTTGCCTGCTTCTCTTGTCTTGCAGGATAATGATCCCGGTTAGTTTAGGTCAGCGAGACTCTGTAGCTGGTTTGGTGGTGACGTGATCGGTGAGTTGTCATCATTGTTGCATTGGATAAATATTCGCGTCCCACCCAATCTGCAACTCCATGTTTGCAGACACGTTTTTGGAAGTACGATGTAAGATATTAACTGGCACTTCCACAAAGGGATTCCAAATCACGCATTTGGTGGTACTTCTACACGGTGTAGCAACTGCTATTCGCTGTTTTTGGAGTCTCTAACAATATTACCTGCGTAGAGATGATCACCGGGCCAGTGAATTTGTATCTCCAGCATATATCACACTCACGTTGGTACGCGAACGTGTAGGGAAAGCCGATATCCTTACCGAGTAGAAGAGGTATCAGTCACGACTGACCTCTCTAGTACTTGCCTCTCACTTTGCTATCAGTTCATGATACTACCTTTCGGTGGCCTCCAAAATGACTCAAAACGAGCTTCACTGTTCCTACATGGCTTTAGTTGTTGCGCGGGACCTGACAGCAGGAAGCAACAAATCCTGATTCCACGTAGCTGGTAGCAGGTGTTATACTCCTTGAAAGACTAACCTAAGTAAATGCAATCCATTGACGATGCGTACGGAAGTGTGGCACACGTTCACATGTGTGCCAACAACCCTACGCCATGTCCTCTTGTCAGCATGCCTTTTTGTCGGGCCTTTCTATTCCAAACATTGCTACGAGCTATTTAGAGTCTCGCTATGTTATCGAGGTAGAGCAGTCCTTTGTGTTTCATTACACCAACAAGCCCCGCTATGTGTGCACCTACAAATACCGTCAAGAGGTGAACTTGGCCGGTTTTCCGGATGCATCTGTCCAGACGATGGTTGGGATGTGCTACTTTTACAATATGCATCCCCCGTGAACTGACTGTGCTGGTGGACGCCTCTGTACACCGTATTATGTGAGGGCATGTCGTTCACGACCAAGTGCAAATCAATCATGTGTCAACGCTATGATAGAAGTGCGAAGGCATTGACGCTCCTGGGCCCCTCTCTGTCCGTTAAAATGCAGTTGTGAGCAACTACGGCCCACATAGTTTCTCCGCCAGGCGTTCTTTGTGGCTGTGGGTTCTTCTGAGTGTTTAACACAGCATTCCGGTGGTGGTCCGAGCGGCCCTTTGCCCTTATTGGTGGCGGCGGCAGTGACAACAATGATAGTAACGGCAATGACGTCGAAGAGGCCCGCGTCCTTGATAAGTGGGGTGCACGACAATGTGGGCGGTTACAAGGTGGTCCAAGCTGGTCCAAGCCCGGGAACCGCAGGACCTGATGCCAGATGTTTCTGCTGGAGCCCCCTCAGCCTCAGGCACAGCGCTGGGGTCAATGTATATTGAGTGTGATCGCGACGAGGCGCACCGTGCCCACAGGTTACGGTGCGGTTCAGAGATCAGCAGCATCAGTAGTGATGCGGAGGGTGCCGCCTGTTGTTTGGTACGTGGTACCCAAGTCAGCAAGTAGTGTGCACTAGACCAAGGCGTATGCAGAGCTTGAGCGAATAAGAAGCAGGATAGTGCGTAGCCTGATGTTGTGGGGACGAGTTAGTGGCTCATAAGTGGACGGGAGCACGACGCCGAAGCGGGAACAAAGATGGTGGTACCACGGTAGTGTGTGTCGGATGCAGCGCCACACAAGAGGCTGCCGCGGCGCGCGGCGGCGCGCGCGGCACGCGCGGCAGTGGCGAAAAAAAAAGAGAGGGCTGTTACGAAGTGCAGTGTGCAACGACGACGGTGGAGCTTGAGAGAGGATACTAGTTGGGAGACTTTTGCGGACTGGGCGGTCATGCGGTCAGGCAGTGCAGTTCTGGAGCTGGTTGCTGTGCATGTTGCGGCACCGAGACGGGAAGCGTCGAGAGGCAGGATGCAAGTAGCGGGCAGGGCAGTATTGATGGATGCGATTATGGTAGGTTTGGACCTTTTTCATTTTCAAAGCAAAAACGTGGTCAGGCGATCAGGACAGTTGAACAGTTTGAATACTCCCCTCCAGGTGCGTAGCCTCATTAGCCTTATTCCTTGCCACCTGCAGAGCCTGGTACCTACCCAGAAGCGGCACCCGCACAGGATCACGCACAATAGCTCAGGACTCAGCCCCCCCCTGGGTGCCACTCCCTGCTCCTTTTTTTTTTCCTCTCGTTTTCGCCCCGTCCCTTTTTCCCTTTGCAGGTGCCACACCGACTTTGGAGTGAGTGGCCTTCGTCAGCCCAGAGCGTCAGAGGCCCGAGGTAAGGCCTTGAAGCCCAGGGACAACTTTGCCCCTTTTTGTGTCCCTCTTCCCTGGCTCCCTTGGGCGTCCTTCCTTCTTTTTCGACCCCATGCACCCTGCATCTCTCTTTGGCTTCCCCTGGCCCGCCCTGGCCTTATCCCCCGCTACCTAACCACCCTTGCCCCCCCCCCCCCTTGCCCTTGGCCCTTGACCCCACTGCCCCCGGACTTTGTAGTTGTGCAAGAGACGAGGGAGTAGCAAAGAGACGAGTGAGCGAGCGACCGTCTACCCAAACGCCACAGGTACCCAAAGCAACGGCCAGAGGAGCGTGCGTGCGTGCGTCTGTCTGTCTGTCCGCCAAACGTCGCAGGAACATCAAAGCACCAAAGCACCACCCACCCCAGCTGTGCCAGGCTTGTGCGCCAGACGACCAGTCACACAGACTCACCACCCACCCACCCACCCACACCCACACTCGGGATCCCATCCCCCCTCCCCCCCCTCTCCTCTCTCCACCTTCACCTCGCCTCACTCTTGTCGTCGTCGCCTTCCTCACCTCTCCCCCTCCCCTCCCCGCCTCGCATCCCCGCCAACCTACCTCGTTCATCCTCTGTCTCCTCTTCGCTTCGACCTCGGACCAAATCCACCTCGCCACTTCCGGCCACAAACACTTGGGACGGACGCCCAAACTCGATTTCGTCTTGCCCGACTCGCTCCGCCATCAGCCCCGCATCCGAACCGAACGCCTTCTCCCATCTTGGCGGCGACCCGGCGGAAAAGCGCAACTCCACACGCACCGCTCTCTCCACACCCGTCTCGACACCTTCGAGTCCATCAAGTGCATTGCCTCTGCGTTGACACTCTGCACACTACTACGGCGTAATCATCATCGCATTGTCTTCATCGCGCTCTCGGACGACAAACGACAAACCAATTCAGGCTTGCGCGCGCGCCCAAGTTCCCGACTCTAGAGGCACCGACGACGACCCACGCCGTCTGACAGCGGCAACCTTCGTCACCCCCCGCCCTTGTTCTTCCTCCCTCTCCCCCACCGCAAGACCCAACTTGCATCCTCCCTTCTAGTCGTTTCATCACAAGCCAGCGGTGAGTCCATTTGCCGCCCTACTCGTTTGCCTTTTTCCTTTCTTGCACACTGACACACTGCTTGGCACATTCCCATCTCGTCCACGTCCAACCTATTTGTTCATCCCCGTCCCGTGACCTTGTCCCACACAGACCACACCGCTTGCTAGCCAGTCTACCTCGTTGCCTCGGCGGCAAAGTCCGCGACCATGTCCAACTTTGGCCAAGGCTTTCCGAACGGCACATTTGACCCATCGCTCCTGTACAATATCCAGAATGGCGGCAACGTTGGCAACGTCGGCAACCTCGGCGGCGCGGGCAACCTCGGTGGGACCGGCAACGTCGACCAGAACCAGATCCAAGGCTTCAACCTGGGCAACCTCGGAGTTGGCGGCCTAGGCGCGGGTATGGGTGCGAATACCGGTGCTGGTGGGGCCGGGGGTGGCGGCTCGCTTCCCCAGGGTTGGATCAACTCGTTCAACTCGCTCCAATCGCAGCAGCAGCTCGGTCAGCGCGGCCAGCAGACACAGAACATGGGTCAGCAGGTCCCGAACGCCAACCCCATGTCGTTGATGGGTGGAGCAGGAAACGGCAATGCCCAGAATGACGGTCAACGCCAGCTTGACATTGTGAGTCGTTGGCATGGGGCCATCACACCTGTTGTCTCTACTGACCCGACCCAGCTGCGCAACATGCAGGCCATTCGTTCAGGGATGCCTCAAGCCGGCCAGCCGCAGACGCCGGCGCAAGCCATGATCGCCCAGCAGATTCAACAACAGCTTGTGCAGCAGCACCAGCGCCAGCAACAGGTGCAGCAGCAACAGCAGGCGCAACGCCAGCAAGTGGCCCAGCAGCAGCAGCCGCAGCAGCAGCAAGGCCAGGCCAACCAGTTTCCCAACATGGGTGGGGCCAAGCCAGGCGATGGCAATCCGAACAAGGTGGGTTTGCAGAGGTTGATCTGCCCCCGGTGTGTCACGCCACATGCTGACCTGTGCAGGACCTTTCCGGGGCGTCGGGCAGCTCGGGCATCTCGCAGAACACAATCAACCAATACACTCAACTGTTGCAAAAGAACCCAGGCATGATGACCCCCGAGATGCAGCAAGCCATGCGTCGATTGTAAGTCCTGACGAAATGTGCATCGCCTAACGTGCAGGCAACAGCAGTCGGCGAGCCCTACTGTCGGCAACAACCCGCTGGGTGTCGACCTCGGTGGCAACTCGTCGTTGATGGGGAACAATACGCTCCAGCAGCCTGGCGGTCTCCAGGGCAGTCTACCACAGAACCAGGGCGGTATGACCGACCAGCAACGACGCGAAGCACTGGCAAAGCGACTTCAGCTGGCCCAGTCGGGAATCAATCTCAACAACCACGCCCAGCTCATGGCCATGGCACGGGCCCAGCAGCAGCAACGGATGGCCGGTGGTACTGGAGGTGGCGTCAATGTGAATGCCGCCAACCTTGCCCAGCTCGGCAATATCTTCCCTTCAAGCCAGCTGAACAATCTGTCTCCCGCACTTCAGCAACAACTCTTCCAGCAACTGTCGCAGGCCCAGCAGCAGCATCAGCAACAGGCCCAGCAGCAGACTCAGCAGCCGCAGGCTCAGCCTCAGCAGACCCAGCAGCCGCAACAGCAGCAGGCTCAGCAGCCGCAACCGCAGCAGCAAGGAACGCCGCAGGCGCAGCAGCCATCACAGCTTCCTCCCGCCGCGCAGCCGCCAACCCAAGCCCCGAACCAGACTCCGCAGCAGTCGACACCAACCCTCCCCTCGGCTCAACCGCAGGTCGCTCAAGGGATCCGTCTCGGCCCAGGCGGTATGGCCCCCGTCCGCCAGCCGTTCCTCCCCAACGAGGACGAGTGGATGCGGATCCTCCGCAACCTGCACAACAAGCCCAACCTCCAGTACCCGGTCGTTGACGGCAAGACGGTCAACCTCTTCAAGCTCTTTGGCTATGTCTTCTCCCACGGCGGTTACCGCTTCGTGCGTACACGTCGACCTGATTGAACAGTGACAGTACTGACTATACAATAGTTTGACTCGCAGCAGCCCGACAAGATGTGGTCCCTGGCAGCTGCCGCCGTCGGATTCGGCCTCGCGGCCCCGCCTGGTCAGAACTCTGCCGAAACGGTCGCGAAGCAGATCTCAGACATCTATCACACGTACCTTTCGCGCTTCGAGGAGCTGTGGCAGCAAAACCTTGCCAACCAGCAAAACCGAATGCAGGCGGCGCAGGCCCAACAGCAACAGCAACAGCAACAGCAACAGCAACAGCAACAGCAACAGCAACAGCAACAGCAGCAGCAGCAGCAGCAACCGTCGCAGCCGCAGACGCAACAACAGCAGCAGCCAGCCAACTCGCAGGCGTCGGGCCAGCCGTCACTCCCACAGCAGCAAACGCCCCAGCAGCAGAACGCCCAGAACATGGCCAATCGTCTCGCTGGGTTGACGCCTCAGCAACAGCAGCTGTTCCAGCAGCAAGTCCAGCAGGCTCAGGCCATGCAGAACCAGACCCAGCAGAACCAGCAGAATCAGCAGAACCAGCAGAACCAGCAGAACCAACAACAGCAGCAACAGCCGCAACAGTCGCAGGCGCAGACGCAACAGTCGATGCAGCAGCCGCAACAGCAGCAGCAGCAGCCGCAACAGCAGCAGCAGCAACAAGGCCAGCAGCCGCAGCAGCAAGGCCAGCAGCAGCAACAGCAGGGGCCCAACCAAAACCAAGGCCAGCCGCCGCTCCGCCAGAACGCGCCCCCGAGTCTCTCTGCCGAGTTTATCAACGCCGTTTCGCAAAACCCGAACATTCCGATGTCTGAACAACAGCGGCAGATGATGCGTGCTGCGCAAATGCAGCAGATCGTGCAGCAGGCCCAGCAAGCGCAGGCGCAACAGCAACAAGCTCAACAAAAGGCCCAGCAGCAGCAGCAGCAGCAGCAACAGACGCCTCAGCAGCCCTCGCAGTCGCTGCCTCCTCAGCAGCCGCCTCAACTGCAGCAGACGCAGCAACAGCAACAGCCAGGCACTCCTATCCAGCCGCCGCGCACGCTCAACGACTTGATCCACAATATTCGTGCAAAGGAGCAGGAGCTTGAAACAGCGTTTAGTGCGTCTGTCCAGCCGACTCTCCATCCCCATGTGCTGATAGAATCAGTGAACACGCGCAAGTCTCCTGTCCAGATTCCACCCGAGCAGGCGGCCGAGTACCAGAACGTTGTCGAGGTCGTTGCACGCCTCGCCCAGGATGCCAAGCAAAAGAACCCGCTGTTCAACGTCTTGTGCGCGAGCGATGCCGACAAGTCGCGCTGCACTGGCTTGCTGCAGATGGTGAGACTCTTTATTAGCGTGACTGTGTCACTAACGTTACAGTCGTCTATCGCCGCTGCCGCGGTTATCAAGGCGAGGAACAATCAGCCGTGCCTGACGCTCAAGGAACTCGAGAACGTGCGCAACCGGCTCAAGGACCTCTTGGACCAGTCAAACCAGCATCTTACCGCTGCCATGACGGATCCTCGCATGCGTATGCGGATGCAGATGCTCGCCCAGTCGAGCGGCATGGCTGGGGCTGCTGCCAATGCGGCCAACCTCAACCTGGCGAGCGCGGCCGTGGCAGCCAACGCTGCTAATGCGACAAACGCAAACAATGCCGCTCCTCCTGCCAACTCGACTCCGGTCAACACTGCGCCTCCCGCACCCCCACCCAACGCGTCTCCCGTCCAGCCTCCGCAGCAGCCGCAGCAACAGCAGCCACAGCAGCAGTCGCACCAGCAGCAGCCGCAGCAGGCACCGAGTACTCTGACCGGCACGCCGATTCAGCACTCGTCCATGCTGAGCCCCGAGGTGCTCAACAATCTCATCAAGCGGCCTCTCAAGCAAGAGGACCTCAAGCCGCCACCTTTACCCAAGGCGCGGAAACAAAAGGTCGAGCCGTCGCCCAAGGCGGTTGATGAGAAGCCGCCTCGGACACCCGCTGCGGCGGCCACGACCCCGGCCGAGGCGTCGACCCCGAGCACGACGACGGCAACGACGACCAAGCGCCCTCAGAAGCGCAAGGCGTCCACTACGACCCCAAAGACCACCAAAAAGGCAAAGGCCGAGGAGACCAAGCCGCCGACAGCGCCAAGCCCCGCTGTTGCGACGCCACAGACTATTGTCCGCACGCCTCAGACCACGACCGAGCCAGCTCCACCTGCGCCAACATCTACGGCGTCTACCCCTGCCAACACGGGGTTCATTGGCAACACGCTCAACGTCTCACGATCGACGCACGCCGACTACTTTGCTCAGCAACGAAAGGCGGCCGAGGCCGAGCGCGAACAATCAGCGCAGTTCTTTGCTTCTCGGCAGGGCGTGTCGGCGTTTGATGGGGACCTGCAAGCGGCGTTCAACATGTGGTCGGAGGCTCAGGCGGGACCCTCGACGTCTATCCAGATGCCGGGACTGGGTGATGGCGGTGCCCCACTGTCGATCACTGCACAGACGGACGACGCGCTGGCCGACCAGTCGTGGCACGACTATATAAACGAACAAAACTTTGACCTCGACGAGCCGACACCGCTTCTTACGAGATGCCGGTCACTCGACACGGACCCCGACTGCAGCCCACGGGACGCGGATATTATCGGACGGTCACCGCTCGTGTCAATGGTCAATGCGGGCGGCATGCACGCGGGCCCTATGCACATGCATGGGCTCCCCGGCATGCACGGCATCCCCGGAGTCCACGACAAGTTTGCGCGCCGGATGCCGCTCATGAGCCCGTCGGCACAGCCATACAATGGCATGCTGTTTGTCGACTCTGACGACGGTGTGGGACCGCTCGACGCGTTCTTGTCATGAACCGCGCCCACGTCCCGTTGACTCGCCCATGTCGCATGTCGCTCCCCATCTGTGTCTCCAACGTCCCGGCTACATCCCCATCATGACGATCGCAACGATCCCAACTACATGATCTGCCAAAATGTCCCCGCACCCCATCCAGTCCTGTCGCACCTACGATATCCGTCCCTTCATCCCTGCCACTCCGTCCCGTCCACCCCAACAAACGCCTATCCATTCTGCCCTGTCCCCCTTGTCCCCAGCCAACCCATCCCCATCTCGTCCCATCTCCGTCGTGTACCATGTGTAATCTGTAATACTGTGGCTCCTGGGCCATGTCCGAGTATCTGAGATGTCTTGCGCGACGTGGAACGACTGTAATATCATAATCTACGGATGCTAGCGAGAGTGACCGTGGTGCGTGCAGCGAGCGAGGTAACTGACTGGATGCAAGACTCTGGACGTGCAGTATCGAGATCAAGGGGGTAGTCACCTCCACCCCGGTGCGCGCGGAACGGGAAAGTCAACAACATCGTCGACGGCGTACGACGGGCCCACGTCATGGGCAAAGGGATGTAATTAGCAGCGGTGGGCAAGCAGACACAGTGGCTGCGCCATGCCCATGCGCCACAAACAACTGACGACGCAATGACGCCAGGAGTCGTACCGTCGTCGTAGGTCAGACAAGATCTAGATCCAACTTCCATGATCCATTATTACCTGGGCCCCGGATGCAGCTGACGACCGGGCCCCCAGATGCCATACAATGCCACACAAAAGGGAAGACGAGGATCAATCTTTTGAGTTAATTTCCGGGTTACATAATGGGACTGGACGGGGCAGGGAACCGATCCGGATAGGTTAGGGTGCAGCGCACGTTTAACCCTACGGCGAGTGTCTCCTGATGCAGAGCAAAGGCCGAGAGAGGCAACGGGAGGCAGCGAGCTGGGGGAAAGCAGTGCACCTGCGGTCAGGTACCATGCAACCAGTCATACATGGTCTGTCATCCCAGTTGGGTTCCAACGGTCAGGTGCACCAGTGTGCATGCATCGTGCCTGCATAAGGCACCCAACGGAACCCATACAACTGGTGTGCAGCGGAGGCTGGCGGCTGTGCCCAACTGCGTGCACCGAACACTGCGCGCTGCGAGCTGCGAGCTGCGTGCTGCGTGGCTGCATGCATGCGGTGACCCGCGAGCGGTGACGGCTGTTTCTAGCTCGGTCGCAACCCTTGTCAACCCTTTGCTTGTCTCGTGTTCCAATTCTTCTGTGCCCATTAACAATTTACAATCACCAATCCCAAACACTTTCCCCTCGCACCTTCCCTCCCTTCCTCCATCTCTCCATTTCTCCACCTCGTCCTCAACCTCAACCTCACCACCCCTTCCCCTCCCCATCTCCATCCCCAGCGTCCGCCGTCTCTTGTCCCGAGCCACCCCCGCCGGATCCGTCGACTCGACCGCCCGTCCCGCACCCGCCCCGTGCCAAGGCGCGAATCGAATCCCGAATCCATTTCCGTCCATTTGCATCCACCAACCCGACGACGGCTATCGCGGCTAATCACTCTGTCCAACCCACCACACCACTGGATCGTCACAACAACCCCTCCTCCCGCCACCCAATCGACTCTGCTCTCCACGTTGCCCACGTATACTGCTGTTCGGCACGATGCCGAGCTCAAAGTCGTCGGTCGACAAGCGCGACTTGTACTACCGCAAGGGCAAGAGCGATGGTACGTCCTTCCTCCTTGCTCTACCTCGGTGGCCACGGACGAGAGTGTCGCTGGGCTGACAGCAGGATATCGCGCGCGGTCGGCGTACAAGCTCCTCCATCTCGGTACGTAGGTGGGCGAGCCGATCGACAAAGTGGGGGTGGGCGGAGGCCTGGAGCGAGGAAGAGAAGAGCGAGGAAGAAAGAGGAAGGAACAAATTTCTTGCTCGCCCGTGTCCTCGTGTCCGTGCCCTCGACCAGCCCCCCGGTTCCGGCGGAGACGAGGAGAGCTTGGATATAGGTCGACTAACGCCCAGATGAAGAGTTTGACCTGTTCCGCGGCGCGGGAACCGCGGTCGACTTGTGTGCAGCGCCCGGGTCGTGGTCGCAGGTGCTTGGGAAAAGGTTGCGGTGAGTCTGGCTGGGTGGGGAGCTGGAGTGTGCGGCGGGGAGGGCGGTGGGGACGGGGAAGCGGGGTTGGTGTTGAGGGGGAGTCGGGACGAGGGCGCAATGAAGGCGAGGACGGGGTCGAGGACGAGGACTAGGATGAGAACGGAAGCCTGGACGAGGACGGGGAGGACGGGGAGGATGGGGGCGGAGACGGGGACGGGAATGGACGATAGTGACGGGCGGAACACGGGAGCCGGATCCGGTTGCTTGGGGAGGCCGACGTTGAAGTCGGTGTCGACGAGGTCGCCGACGTCGACATCGACCGGGGGAAGAGGAGTACCCCGAGGGAGGTTGATGTCGGGGAGGACGCCGCCTTCGAGGTTGGACTCGTTTTGCCGCCCAACATGGTCCGGTGAAGACGGCGCCTACCGCCAAAGTGTCCGATTGGGAGGCTGGTCGGAGGTTGGGGGAAACACCGAAGGCTGGCGCGACCTGTGCGCCGTGCACGGGCGATGGTGCTCGGGCCTCGTGGAGTTGCAGGAATCGAGGGAGCGTCAAGCCGTTGTGGTCATCGGGGCTTGGGCTATGCGGTGCGAGTGCGCCCCGCAGTGGAAGGGGGGGGGGGGACGTTGTGAAGGGCGTGGTGAGAGCTGCAGTCGTGGCGGCTGTCGCGTGATCTGTCTGGGCTGTGGACGCTGGCGGTGGCTGGTGTCGCCGCGTTAATCGCACCCGCCCGACCTGTGGACGCCGCAGCGCAGATCGGGCAGCTCGGCATGCGTTGACCAGGCTGGTTGGTCAGCGCGAGTGTATTGTGTCGTTGTCACCAGCGTCACCGGCGCCCCGGTTCTCTCACCGAGGCGCAATTCATCCTCGTGGCAGCCCCAGGCATCCGTGTAACCTTGCACCAGTCCTCACACGTCCCGCAAACTATTCGCAGATGGTGTGGAACAGACAGAATCAACACCGCTGACACCCAGTCCGGCAACATCTAACGCGCGTGTCGTTTCCATCGACCTGCAACCTATGGTACGCGAACCCTTGCGGTCATTGCTTACACCCAGGCCCCATTGCCCGGTATCACCACCCTGCAGGCCGACATTACACGCCCAGACACTGTCCCCCGAGTCCTCGACGCGCTCGGAGGCCGCAAAGCAGATCTGGTCATCTGCGATGGCGCCCCAGATGGTGAGTTACCCCATCAAAGCGACCCCTGCTGCGTGTGGGGCCCGACGCCCACTCTGCTCGTCGAGTGTGACTCGGGCTGTGCAAAACGGCCTGGTTTCCTGCACTGGCCGCCCCCATCGCTCCTGATTTCCTGTCCTGTCGCTTCCCATGGTCCACACACTGTCCCAAGCCCGGCGACCCCGGTAAAGCCACACCACTGACATCCGCAGTAACGGGTGTGCACGAGCTCGATGTTTACCTCCATTCTCAGCTTCTCCTCGCAGTACGTGCTTCACTTTTCGTCCGGGAGAACATCCCACTGATCTATGCCCCGCCCGCCCCGTATCTGCCCGACTTCGACTCACTCGCAAACTTGAAACAACAAACAGGCCCTCACACTGTCGCTCACGCTCCTGTCCCCACGCGCGACTCTCATCTTCAAAATCTTCCTCTCCCCTCTCGACCCCACGGCCGCTGTCCTCCGCTCACAACTGCGTGCTTTTTTCCCCGGCCCGACCGTTAGCGACTCGGGCTTGGACAAGAACAACGTCAACGGCCACGGCCAAACGGCGGACGGCTTTGCCGAGTTTGACGACATTCGTGGCCCAGAAGATCTCGACGACGACGTCTCGTCCACGGCCACTGCGTCCACCTGGGGGCCGGGATTTGACGTGTTTGGCCGCCGTGGTGGTGTTTGGGTTCGCAAGCCGAGGAGTAGTCGCAAGGGCAGCGGTGGTGAGTCGGGCCGCAGGCTCGTGCGCGTGCTCTGGGCGGTGGTGGCGGCTTCTACTGCTCGCCACCTCCCACTTCAGTCCCCACTGACCGATCACAGAAGCATTCATCGTCTGTCGCAACTTTGACCCCAGCTCTGTTCCTCTTCCCACCGAGTTCACCCCTGAAGCTCTCGAGGCTCTGCGCCAGACCGTTGGCTCCACGCTCACCCTCGAGTCTCTTGCCACCCTCAACCTGGCCGCCAACGGCACCACCAACAACAGCTCAAACGGAACCGGAAACGGCACCGCTCCCCCGACCTGGCCTGCCACCAAGGGCTTTGTTGGTGGTGGTGATCTGAACTGCGAGCCGTCACCCCGCCTTCGAACAGCCCCTCTACTCAGCGTAAAGGTCGACAAGCACAAGCGAGGCACGTCAGTCTCCAGCCTGGACGAGGCGCCGTCTCCTGTCGAGTCCTCTCCCGGCCTCTTTCCTTCCCCGTTGACAACAACGCCGACCCCCGTCTCGCCTGCGTTTCGCAATCACCAGACCTGGCTGCGTTCCCCAGTCGGCTCGTCCAGCCACGCGCAGATGTCCACACCTCAGCCCCTGCCCTCGCCCGTCCTTGGCGTCCTTGACCACAGCCCGTCCCGCGAGTGGCGTGAACTGTCAACGTCCCCATTGTTGTCCCAGTCGCACTCGAGCAGCGGCTTTTCCCACGGCCACTTTGTCCCACACGTCGGTTCACCCCCGTCGGCCCACCAACTCGACCCCAGCAGTAGTCTCAGCCCGCGCGAGCACGATATCTACCACAACACCCCACAAGGCGATGGTGCAGTGAGCCCTGCGCTTTCGTCGAGCTCAAAGACCGACCTCTTCTTTGCGGCATCGCAGCGCGACTCGTTGCCGGTCCCGCCGCCCCCTCTGGCCGGCTCGGCAACTTCCTTGGGCCGAGCCAACTCGCTTGGACGAGGAATACCGCCGATTGCACGCGCACGTGTGGTGACGACACCCGCAGGGCCCCCAGCGCTCCCGCACGACGCCCAGCCGCATTTATCTCCACCTCCCATCGCCCCAACGCCACTCCGCGCCGTCACCGGGCCCCGACCCATTGAGCTGCCTACATCACCATCGCCAACAACTGCTGTCGTCGCGTCCAAGCAGGCACTACCCACACCTACTGGCCACAATCATCCGCATCACTTAGCGCGCGAGAAACATCACGGCGAAAGCGACGACGTTCCCGTCAAGGCTGGCGATCTCCTCGTTCCCGTCACCGACGATACAGACGCGCTTCGGACTTCGGACTCGCCAGGCACTTGGCGCTTAAGCAAGCCATTGGGCCAGGGCGCGTTTGCAGAGGTCTGGGCGGCTTCACCAGAGACAAACGGCGGCGAGGTAGCTGCCGTCAAGCTCGTTGACCGCGCAGCATGTGCGCGCAACTCGCGTACAGCCATTGCCTTTTACCGCGAGGTGGAAGTGCTGCGGCATCTCGTCCACCCCGGTATCGTCGGGTACATTTCCCACTTTTCCACCCCGACCCACCACTGCCTGGTGCTGGAACGTGTGGGCGGCGGCGAGGCGTTTGCAGTTGTCGAGGACGAGTCGCTCCATGAGCGCATGATCAAGGCAGGACCAGGTGACCCAGAAGGGTATGGTCTCGTTCGCCGCATCTTCGGCGAACTTTGTCGTGCCGTGGCGTGGCTCCACGAGGTCGAAGTGGTGCACCGCGACATCAAGCTCGAGAGTGAGTGTGGTGTCGAGATGCCGCAAAACCAATACTTACTTGCAGACATTCTCTTTACAGTGAACCCGTTCTCGCTGCCCCCGACGTCGACGGGCTCGGTGCCGCTCGACCGCCTGCCGGTGCCACTCGTCAAGCTAACCGACTTTGGCCTGTCGCGTTTCATCCGCGCAGACTCGCCGCTCCTCACGACGCGGTGCGGCAGTGAGGCGTACGCCGCTCCCGAGGTCGTCATGGGCAACTTATACGACGGCCGGCGGACGGACGCATGGGCCCTTGGTGTCGTGCTGTACGTGCTCGTGACCGGCGAGCTGCCGTTTGACGACGGCGCGCCCCTACCGCCCGGTCGTGGTCGCGCAGGTAGCACGACGAGTACGTCCTCGGCTGGCGGTGACGCACGCGACGCGCGTCGCCGCACAATGCACCGCATCGCAAAGGGCGAGTACGGCTGGCGCGACGGCCCCAACGCGCCGTCACCCGCAGTGCGCGCCATCGTAGGTCGCCTGCTCACGCGCGACCCTTCCCGCCGCGCACGTGTCGCCCAGCTCTGGGACATGCCGTGGATGGCCGAGGGACCAGGTGCCGTCCCCCCGCCCAATGAACCCATGGCCCCGACAGGCCAGGCAGACGACGACGACGACGAGGAGGTGCACGACTATGCCGTGGCCATGTCGCGGCGCGCGAGCGATACACCCCACGTCGTCGTGCACCAGGGCGTCCTGGTGGACCACGAGCGCATCGACGAGGTGGCGCGGTTTGATGTCGCGGCCGAGGCGTGAGCCGTGGGTGCCGGGCTGCGGAGAGTAAGAGTAGGAGGCTAGGACGCAAGGAAGGCGTGTCGAGCCGGGAAGGAGCGACTACGGAGTTGGAGCCGAGTCGGAACCGCGTGCTGCTAGCTACCCGCGTCCATGTGGACCTGGGGGCTGTCTGCACTTGTCACAGTAGTATCTGAATGCATATCCATTGTCTCATGCCGCACCTCGAGATCGGGATGCGGGTGGTGCCGCGCAGGGAACCATGCAACTGGGGCCAGATGGCGAGGAAACAGAGCAGGAGGGCGGGACAGTCTGATAGGCTAGCAACACGAGCGTGGTACGTAGGACACTGTCGCACCACTCCCGCTCCCAGCGATGCTCAGTAACCTGCACGGATTAATGATACATGACTAGTCGGTCTAGATCGACGTCTACGGAGCGAGTACGAGGGCGCCAGGACCATCGTGCCCGTGGCTGCCCCCAAGGGGGATTGATACACCAGGCAGGACTCGGGCGCACAACGTGCCCCGGCTCCAACTACTGCAGCTTCTTCTTGTCGACGGGCGCGGCGTCCTCTGTGAACGCGAGGTAGACGTAGCCTGCGAGGACAATGTTGGCGGCGAGGACGGCCGAGATGGCTGCGTAGGATGTGTTGCCTGGGGTTAGTGGGGAGTGTCCGGGGGGGGGGGGGGGGGGGGTTGTGTGTGCTAGAGGGGAGGAGCGAGAGGACGAGAGGGGATAGAGGGGGGAGAGGGGAAGAGGGGAGAGCGGACCAGGGGTAAGGAGGCCAGGGCCAGGATAAAGGAGAGAGGGAGGACGGCGAGGCGAGGTAGAGGGACGGGCACACGGCGGCAAAGTGGATAACAAGACAAACTGGGCCAGCGCGCAAAACAATGGTCATGGAAAGGACGGTCTGCTGCTGCTGTGGCACAGGTCGGGGGGCGACCATGGCTGATGCGTCTAGCCACCACACGTAGCTGGCGACAGGTGACACTTGCCAGTGGAGCTCACTGCCCAACAGCGTCCAATCATCCCAACTTCCATCCCCTCCACCACCATCTCGTCATCTCCATTCCTCCCAACCACACTTCTTCCCCGAGCATCGGCCCCTGAACACCGCCAACTCGACACCGCACGGTAGGGACAACTCACCACCCCAGACATGCTTGAGCGAGATGAAATACGTCGCGATCGGGACGAGCGCGACGAGGAGGGCAAAGATGATGAGTTTGGCGAGGACGCCCCTGGGTTGTTAGTTTGTGAGTGGGGTCGTGGTCGGGGAGCGGGGATGAGGATAAGCCAAGGGGCGGCGGAAAGGACGACTACGAGGACGAGGACGAGGACGGGGACGAGGAAGAGGGGCAGACTACGCAGTAGAGGGCGGGAGAGATGGCAAGGCGGACTGGAGGCAGAGAGTAGAAGGAGGCACTGGACAAATGATGGGGCAGGGGGTAAAGGACGAGGCAGAAGACAGAAGACGTACTGCTGAATACCCTCTTGTTGAGGCTGGGCGGCCATTTTTCCTGATGCGGGCATGGTGGCGAGAGGACGAGGTGGTGAGCAATGTGTCAACAACAACAGCACAACCGCACCAACCCCTGGCATCCACGCCGAGGAGACAGAGTGGCACTCGCCGACTTTGTGGGTTGTCAGGGTCAACCCACGTGGCGTTAATGGCGGGTGCCTGAGCATGTCCGCCCCCACACTGACGACACTAACTCAACTGACCTGGGTACATTGATCACCTACCAGCTACAGTTACCTAGCCCACACGACCTGATCCTCTCGAGCTCGGCAACCAAACGACACAATCCGCCTCGATCTCGACTCTGGACCTATTCCCACCAGAGGACACGACAGACGCACAGAGGAAACCCCGACGTCTCTCACGATGGCGGACCCGCGCCGGATCATCCTCGCCGACCCGCTCGCGGTGCCTGGCCGCACGCGCTTTGCGGTCGCGGGCCAGGGCGCGCCGGGGGGTATTGGCGACATTAAGATGTACGAGTGGGATGGGCAGGTGAGCGTGATAAGAGGTGGGGTGGGGGTGTCGTTGTGGTGGTGCTGGGGATCATGCTGGGGCTGGAAAGGGGGACGGTCTTAGTTGCCGGAAGTGTCTCTGGTGCTCTCTTGGAATTATGAGCTGGAGGGGGGCACCGCTGGTGGCTATCCAGAGCTTGGAGTTGCTGGACTGAGAGTTCCCGACTGTCATCGAAGCTGCTTTGGAAGTTTGAGCTTGGAGGCTGCCAATCTGTGCAGGCTAGAGGTCGGAGAGCCGGATGGGGCGGAGATAGTCGTACTCGGAGAGCCAGGTTCAGGCGGTACCGAGTCACTTGAGCTTTCACAACATTGCGAGCGTTCGCAGCGCTGCGAAATTTCAGGCTTGCGATTGCGAGGGCTCAGAGAGCTGTGGTCTACAAAGTTGCGCTACTCCACTGCCCGAGATGGCCGTTCTCAGCTCCGACCCCTCGTGCAGCACTAACACTAGGCCGAGAACATGAACATGGTCGGCATCCAGGTCGACACCGGCGGCGTCAAGGTGGGTCTCCCTCCTGTACTACAGCCCTAGCTGCTGTTGCGTTTTACTACCCCCACACTTACACATACTCACGCCCAGGCACTGGCATGGTCGCCGCACCCAGCTCAGCGGCACCTCCTCGCGCTCGGCCTCGCGACCGGCCGTACGCAGCTGATCTCGGTCTCGCCGCGCTCGCTCTCTCTCCCGTTCCGTGGAGCAGCGGCACCCGCGGGCGTGCTTCCCGTCAAACACACACGGGCGGTCAACTCGCTGGCATTTAGCCCGCGCGACCCGAACATTCTCGCTGCGGCGTACGAGCGGCACCGGTCCGACTACTCGCTGCTGATCTGGGACGTATCCGATGCGGTGACGGCCCTCCCACGCGACCCGGACGGGGAGGCATCGTGGGACCGCCCCGCGTCGCGGTTAGAAGTGACCAACCCTTTGGCGCGGGGGGAGCCGCAGCGGCGCACGTCGTCGACGGGCGCAGAGCACCTCCGCCATATCCAGCAGTACTGCGCGTCCGAGGCGGTGCACAGCGTCGCATGGCTCCCCAACTCATCGGTCATGGGTGGCACCGAACTGCTGGCAAGTGCAAACAACAAGGTGATACGCCTGTACGACCTCCGTGCGCCCTCCGTCTCGACCCCGGGTCCGTCGCCGCACCAGGGCGCAGCCGCCCAGTGGACCACGCGCGCAGTCCACATGCTCTCGCCCGACCCAGACCACGCGTACCGCGTCGCATCCGTCGAGACGTCGCCGGGCGGAGGCGCCGTGCGCTTCTGGGATATCCGACGCCCCGGCGCAGAAGTCGCGGCGATCGAGACCGAGAGCGCCGTCGTCGACATCGAGTGGGCAAAGGGCGCAGGCGGCGTGCTCGCCGTCGGGACAAGGGAGGGCGGGATTGCTGTGTGGGATGTGGTGGCGGGCCCGCAGAGGGGTGGGGTGGATGAGTGGACGGCTATTGGGGGCATGCGGCATGGTGAGTTCGAGTCGGACTTGGACTGGGTCGGACGCGTGGGTTGCGGCGTGCAACGAACAGTACGGATCGGGGGCAGTGGGGGAGAGGTGTGGGGATATGGTCGGGCTAGAGGGAGGGAGGGAATGGGGCTGCTCTGGAGGGCGTGTGGTACGTGGTCGGCGACATGACGACGAGGAGGGAGATGGAGCAGAGCAAATCGTCCGAGGGGTGGAGAGGTGCATAATGGAGGTACTCTCTGAGGGCCACCGTCGTGGACCGGCATACGGCAGTGCAAGGGGACAGCGAGGTGCACGGGAAAGCGCCAACGGCGGAGACAAGTGCATGGGCGATGGTGCCTTTGCCCACAAAATACCTACTAGCAGAAGTCATGGCTTCAGACGGTATGCGTGCCTCTCAGATAGCCGTCTCCTTCGCTGTGACCTGTTGATTCTGCTGCTCGCCTCGCTGACTCGCAGTCATCAAGCCCCGGCTCAACCTCCAATCATTTGCCTTTGCGCCACCCACATCACCCGCTCGTCGGGAGCTAGTCTTCGTCGTCAAGGATGGGACTATTGGTGTGGGGCCAGTTGGAAAGGCGCCAGCGGTGAGTTTGTCGGTAGTCGAGGTATTACATTATGCTGACGCGGTTCCTGTCCACCCAATGTTGTGCGCGTCTCCTGCTCCCATTCCCGCTTTCACGACGCACTCTGCCGCGCTCACGTTGTTTGCTCTGCTGGATCGATTTCTTACCCCATCTCGCACATACGCCGCGTCTGTTTACTCGCCGCCGCCCAGCTTGCATCATCTGCCAGTGGCGAGCTCGCCGTCTCGTCATCGTCACTAACCGTCATCGACCCCGAGGTACCATCGCGGACGCGGGCCGCCTCTCGAGCTATATCGCGATCGGCATCGCGCGTGCCCTCGCCTACGCGCGCAGGGAGACGCTCCGTGACTGTTCATGACGACTGGCGCACAAACCGCTTCCAGCTTGCGCCCGAACGCATCTCGGCGCTCCTGGCAGAGGAAGCTGAGCGCCAGTCCCGCTCGGGCAACGCGTCCCCCATGCCGGGTAGCAGGCGCTCGCTTCCTATCCTCCCTGACGACGACGACGAACTGTCAGACGACTTTCAGTACGGCGAGGAGGCGTCGAATGCCGACGGGTTCCGAAGGATTCTGCGTCATGACGCGGCGTACATTATGCGCCGAAGGGCGGAGCAGGGATACGGCCTTGATAATGTGAGTGGGCCGTGTGGTGGCGTTTGTAGCTGGCGAATACTTTCCGTAGTACTGTGCTTACCACCAGCTCCTCCTCAACGCTGCCATCGCATCCCGCTTCCCCGGCAGTCAACGGATCGCGGGTGTCTGGGAGCTTGTTGACCGTGAGTTGCGCCCAACCCTCAACCCTACATCGGTTGAGAGTCCCACTCACCCCCAGACCTGGTGCGCGCATCGACGCCCGAAGTGTCCCAGCACGGCACCTACGACTTGACATACCAAGGTCTGTGGTCGATCTGGACCGGCCTCCTCGGCTCTGAAGGCCGTCTCGACGCCCCCGCACCACCCGCATCTGCGTCCGCCGCTTGGACAAACTTGCGGCAGCACGGCGTGTCTGCCACGTCGCGCGACGGGCCCAGTTCGGGATCAAGCACGCCGCGCCGCTCGGCAGTCGACGCCCACAATTCAGAGTACAATCTCGCAGTCGCCAACATCAACGCGCTGCGTTCCGACCTCCACACCGTCGCTGCACCGGGCAGCCACAAACTGCCGCATACAGACCGCGCGCCACAGCGCCGTATGATGCTCGCATTGTGTGGTGAGAATAATACGTATGATACCATGGAGGAGGTCAACCGGTGAGTTTGGACTCAACTACGTCGCAGACTATGTGGGGGTTCGCTCCAGTCTCACAGGGGAGATGGATAGCCGTCCTACGGGCACGGGGACGACTCGATGCCTTGGGCGACTGAGACACCACGGGCAGCCACCAGCGCAATTTGGGATGTCGTAGACAAGCACACTGACGACAGACTCGTTGCGGATGACCAGCGTACGAAGGCGGCATGCTGGGCGTTCTTTGCCGGAGAAGAGGGTCCCGCTATCACGATCCTGATGCGCTCCGATGGTGAGTGTTAGAGGGAGCAAGGTCCTGCGGGAGCTGTGAGAGGCCGAAGCTGTGCAGGGCGGGCCTTGTTCTCTGACGAGTCTACGCGAAGCCTCCTCTCGTATTGCGAACAGGGTCCCCTCCCCACTCCTTGTTAGGGTGCTTCCTCCCACCCCCAACCGTGTTTGCCCCACCGTTGCGCCAGCCCCACTAACACCAGACGAGCGCCACCGGCTCATGGGCACGACCATCGCGGGCTTCATGTCCCAGTCGCGCGCCGAGCGCGGCTCGCTCTTCTGGCAGGAACACTGGTCGGGACTCGTCACAAAGGTCGACGACCCGTACGTCCGTGCCGTGCTCGCGCGTCTTGCGGGCGAAAACTGGGACGGCATCCTGTTCGACGAGAGCTTGCCCCTCCTCGATCGTGCGGCGATGGCCGTGTGTAATCTGGGCGACAAGGATGTGAGTATGGGTCTGGTAGGGGAGGGGCAGAGTAGAATGTAACGAAGGGGAGTGGAGCGAGAGATGTAGGGTGTTGGGTCAAGCAGGGCGAGTGGGCGGTCTTGTTTGTGCGGCTAGGGGGAGTGCAGTGCCCCTCCCCAGTCGCGACTCGTGAGCCATGATGCGAGTGGGCGTGTGGAAGGGCTGCTACGTTGCTCAGTGGTCTATCCTAGCGGGCCCCGTGGTGACTGCTGCAACTTCACAGTGTACACAAGTCGCCTTACTCTACCCTGCCTTCACCCTTGCTTGTCACCTGCCGCCCGTCCATCCGACTTCGCTCGCTCTTGCCCACGTTGCACTCGCTGACCACCACAGCTCACCCACTTCCTCCGCGACCGCGTCAAGCGATGCCTACACCTAGGCTCGCTCCAGGGCCTGATCCTAACAGGCTTCACGCCCTCCGGCGTGCTTCTCCTACAACGCTTCCTGGACCGGACAGGGGACATTCAGACGGTCGCGCTCCTCTCTGCCTATTTCCCGCGTCGCCACCTGTCAGCCACCGAGGTGCGCCAGCTCGATACGTGGCACGCGTCCTATGCGTCGCTCCTCGACAGCTGGCTCCAGTGGGTCGCGCGCTGTGCGCTCGACGTGGCCATTCTCGAACAGCGCCGCCAGCTCTCAGACCCCACCACACCCGATACCGTCCAGACCGTCGTCCTCTGCCCCGTGTGCAAGAGCCAGCTGAGCAAGCAGACCGAGGAGATGCTCACGAGGAAGAATGCGTTGAGAGGCGTCATGAATGCGCCTACTGTGAGGGTGAGTCGGGGGCGGCGGCGGGGGGAGGGGCGCGGAGCGTCGTGATGGGGGCGCCTCTGCCGGTGGTGGACGGCAGACAAGGGCTCGGGCACGGCGGGAGGTGCACAAGCACCCCGCAGGAGTCTTCGCCGATCCGTCCCTGTGCAAACTGTCGATCCGGCACACAACGCACACGCTGACGCCAGACAACCTCGTGCATGTACTGTCAAAACGCACTCCCGCGCTGCTGCGTCTGTGAGTAGACCAAGACGCGTGTTACCAAGCTCTGGCGACAAACGCGGGCTAACGTGGGGTTGTTTGTGGCCTCGTGCATGCTGCAAACGCCCGTCACCGCTGCCAACCTTCACCACCTGAGGCACCACTAATGCCCAGGCCTGTTGCACGTGCGGCCAGCCAACGACGACGTGGTCGACACAATGGACAGCGCGTACGTCTCGTGCCAGACGTGCCGGCATGGCGGTGAGTTCTAGCGAAGTGTGGTGTGTCTGTGTGATCAAAGCAGTGCTGACGCAGTCTCGTTTTTCTTGCCCACTCGTTTACGGTCGACTACTCGCCCTACGTCTCTGGGTTGTCGGCGCGCTCTTTGTCCCCCACTTGCGCCTCACTTGTCCACCATCGCATCCCTACCTCCCTACTTCCCCCCACAGGCCACGCCGTGCACATTCTCGGGTGGTTCGAGGGCGGTCTCGACGGCGAGCCAGCGCACGACGTCTGTCCCGTCGCAGGCTGCGACTGCCACTGTGCCAACTTGTAGCGCGCACCTCTATTCCTACCTCCGTCGTCGTAATATTCTGGGCCGTCTGTGAACGTGTACATGCAATATGCCAATGTAGATGACCACCATATGAGTGGTATCGTGTTGTGTGCGTGCGTGTCGCCTGCACGCACGGTGTCTGCGCTACGTGTCTTCACCACACACTCTCTCCACTCCACACGCGTTCTTCCTCTCCTGTCCGGGACGCAACGCTACGTGCCCCGGATCTTGGCGGCGCGTAACTCGGCCTCGTCGGCCTCGCGCACCGCCCTCTCCCTCTCCGTCTCCTTTGACCCGCGCTTGCCCTCGGCGACGGCGATTAACGCGCGCGTATTAATCTCGTCGGTGACTGCACGTTCGAGCGCGTTGACCCACTTGTCCACGGGAGGCGTCTTGCCACGGAGATACTTCGCATGTGCCATAAGCGGCGCGCGACGGAGGAAACGACCGCTGAATTCATGCGCGTGACACCGGTCGGCAATGGCCTTGAGACGGTGCGACGCGCAGCGGACACGTTCAGCCTTGCCCGCGTCATCGTGTCGTGGGGCCTTGTTGTCTTTCAGCTCTCGCCATGTCAAGAGGCGCTGGCCGCCAGGCGCGAGGCCGTTCCGGCCCAGCTCGGCCAGGCAGCCCGACAGGATCCAGTAGATCGCTTCGGGCGGCGGGAGACCGATGAACTGTTTAATATCGGCGCGGTCGATGAATGCCGGGTCTGAGGTGTTAGGATGCATTCCGGGCTTTAATAACACCCACCAATGGACCCTGCCAGATTCGACGTCGCCAGAACGAGCACATTGGGGTACTCCTTCAGCTTGTCGAGCTGGGTAAGAAGCGCATTGACAACCTGGTGGGTAAGTAAATGCTCCGAGGACTTCACCCACGCGAAGAGCATCGCTCGGCTCGCTGCCAGTCATGGCACCAGCTCGAGCGGCGGTCAGCGACTCGACCTCGTCTGCGGTGTCAGCCTCAATGAGAGTCAAGGGACATACCAATCATGACCACCACAAAGCACTCATCATCGGCGACCATTGCTGCGAGCTCGTCAAAGAGCCGCTGCACGAGCTTGCCGCTCTCGCTGAACCACTTGGAGAAGAGGGAGTGCGAGTTGATTTCCACAAGGCGGCCAGTTGGGAACCTAGGCGGTTAGTGGGTTTACACAGAGAACAACACCCACTGTCCAGATAGGCGGATCAACAGCTTCTGCGCGAGGGCTTGACACAGTGACGTCTTGCCTGTTCCCGGAGGCCCGTACAGCAGCGCCAACCTGTGGGTCAGCACACATGCTCGTGCCCGTAGCCCGACGCTGGACGCACCGGTTCCACGAGATGATCGTGGAGTTGACCTTATTGTCAGAGAAGAGCATTGTCGAGTCAATGTATTCCAGCAGGTTGTCTTTAACGTCTTCTTCGTAAATAAGACTGGAGCGTCAGCACCCGCACCAGTCAACGTCGAGCCCATGAGCACCTCCCTCACTCACTGCTCCCACAGGTCCTCCAGGTGGGACGAAGGAAGATGACGAATCATTGCTGGAGAAGTGTTCTCCTTGTCGTCATCGTCATAGTCGTCGGTTTGCATGTCGTCGACATCGTCGCTCGTGCGATACACGTGAACCTCGATCGTCGCCCCGTCGGCAAGGCACACCTCACCTTCCTCGGAGCTGCCTAAACTGTTAGGACCGTCGTGCGATGGCTTAGAACTCACCGCACTCTGCGACATAGATGCGCTCCACGGCCCCTTGCAACAGGTGAACGCTGTTCCACTTCTCTTCTGGAACAATGCCCGGCGAAAGCCACATATACTCCTCGCGCAGCAACGCAGCGACGTTCGTTATGATGAAAGTGTCCAGACCCGCGGAAGTGGGACGCAGTCGCACCTCGACTGGGCAAGTCAGTGGGCGGTCGACAACGCAACGTGTGATAGATGTACTCACCATGTACTACCGGTCCTTCCTCATCGACCTCCCACTCGCTGTCACTCAGGACAGAGCTGTGGTCGCCTAAATGTGAGCGGTCTCCCTTGGACGTCAAGTTTGGTGGCTCACTGGGAGATGGAGCTAACTGCATGGCGACATCACCGCCGTTTTCTGAGAATGTCAGCGATGCAGAGAAAGGCGGGGTATGTATGCCGCTATGTTACGTTCAATATATGCTAGACCTTCCATCACAGCACGAGGGAAGGGGACCACTCACGGTGTTTGGTTTGCGATGCAATACGGCGTTGTGGGGACTGCCGTTTAGCTGGAGAGGGGTTGGGGGAGGCACCTTGAGAGGCGCGCTTTGTTGGGCGTGGCGGGGTAGGTGCCTGTATAATTCTAGCGTTTGTCATTATGAATGAGGAGAAGTTGATGAAAGGAAGAAGAGATAAAGTGGAGGAGGGGAGGGGAGGAAATCACTCACGTCCGTCGGGCGCAAACAATGGCAACCCGTCCAACCAAAACACACCCCACATTCCCTGCCTGGTCCTGTGCAGTGACCAAAGCGGGACCAAACAACACTCGGATCCAACGGAAGCACAACAGCTTCTGCTCAAGGTACTCCTCGCAATCAATCTCAAGTCTACCCTCGCGCCCGCGGGCGCATGCATGCGCATGGCTCACCTTCCACTTGTACAAATGTCTACATGACAAAACGATTACGCGGATAAAGAAAGGAAACTAGCACGCGAAACGAACACTCTCGCACCATAGACGACGCGCTCAGCAGCTGCAGCCGTAGTTCTGCGAGCTGTCCGAGTCAATCCTGATCGGGTCGGGGTAGTCGGCGTAGCTGCTGGGTCAGCGTGGGTGAAGTCATACTACCCTTACAGTTCAGTCTCAGCTTCCTGCGCAAGCGCATTCTTGGCAATGGTCTGGAATGCCTGCTCGACGTTGATGGCCTCCTTGGCAGAGGTCTCAAAGTACGGAATGTTACCCTTGGCCTGGCACCAGGTCATGGCCCGTTTTTGTGACACCTGTGGACGGCTGTCAGATTTATAAACGAGGCAAGAGACTCGGACGTACCATGCGCTTCGACTCCTCCATGTCAATCTTGTTGCCGAGGACGACGAAGGGGAAGTTCTCGGGGTCATGTGGCGAGGCCTACAGCGTTAGTAAACCTACACCATACAGACATGTTCTCCTCTGGCATGCGCGTTGCAAACACACGTAGCCGTCGATGTTACGCCGGACTGCGGCGGACATGGCCCGCAGTGCGGTCCCAGGCACAAATTACTCACCTGAACAAGGAACTCGTCCCGCCACCCGTCGAGAGCCTCGAAGCTCTTGCTCGAGTTGACGTCGTAGACAAGCACACAGCAGTCGGCACCGCGGTAAAAGGCAACACCGAGAGACTGGAAGCGCTCCTGGCCAGCCGTGTCCCACAGCTGCATGGTCACGACGCGGTCATCGACAACCAGCTCGCGAGTGAGGAAGTCGGCGCCTGGGGAAGCAATCGGAAGGAAGCGGAGCACAGGGAAGATGACGGAAGCCAGGAGATTCAGAAGCGGGTCGAGTGGTGGCGGGAAGAAAACAGTTACGATGGCGTGCGAAAGAGGACGTGGTGTGGCGAGGATCGCATCAGCGGCGGTTCTCCGTCATAGTTTGTCTCTTCACTGCACACACTCACCGATGGTGGCCTTGTACTGGTTCGAGAAGCGCTTGTTGACATACTGATTCATGAGCGACGTCTTGCCGACGCTGTTGTTAAGGACGCCGATATGAGATAGGCGAGATCGGTCGGCGGAGAGAATCGGTGACCGAGCGGGTGACGATATGACGGACATTGGAGTATCATTGAAGAGTTGGGAATGGGGTGTAGCACGAGAGAACGGACGCGGTGGTCAGCACTCATTCTGGGACTCTTCCAATGTCACAATCATCGTCAATGCCACGCTGCGCGCCTTCGTTTCAAACGACGGGGTCGCGACAGTGGGCGGCGATAAACTTACCCCGAGTCGCCAAGGATGATGACCTGCCGTGTTAGCACGGTTTTATGCGAGTGTTTGGACACCACTTGACACGGTTGTCAAGCTGCGGACACGTCTACAACGTCGCTGAGACTGTGACGCCAAAGAAGGGGAAAGGAGCCAAGGGAAGAGACGACATGCGTCGCAGCGGCAGGAGCTCACCTTGAGGAGGACCTTCTTACGAGCTGCAGACATTGTGACAATATGTGGTGCGGAGAGAGGTAGCGACGAGGTCTAGTGCGTTGGTCGACGACTGGAGGCGCTGAGGAGAAGGTGTGGTTGAGAGATGGGAGAATGGGATGGAGGATGATGGGGCAAGTAAGCGGTTGTGGGATGGAGTTGAAAGGGTTGGTGGCGTCGTGTTGCGTCGTCGTTTGGACAGCGGATGGGTGGGTGGCCAGACATCCGTGGGGTGGTTGATCGGGCTCTTCGGCCTGGCGGCCTGGCCGGCACGCTGCGGTGGGCACACAGAGTTGTGACGCACCGAAATGGCAAGTATGCGTCCTCATTAGGAAACTAGGCGCGCACCCCTTCAACAGCGTTACACAGTGCAAGCTCAGCCATCCAGCAAGATTCAAGTCAAATTAGGCCTGGATCAATAAAAGGCGCCTAGCAGTGAAAACGCAAGCCTTCATAAGACCTCACGTGATTTGACCATGTGGTATCCTTACGTCACCGATTGGTGGATGTCTCGGATCCGAGAGACGAGATTGACTGGCAGCTGGCCAAGGAGGAGCTCGGATGTCACACTCTGCTATTCACAACACCCGCATCTTACACGACCCAACTACCGTCGTTCTCGTCTTCATACCCCCCCGAATAGCCTCTGCAGACAACGCTGGGACTACCACTCCCGCCTGCACTTGCTACCATGACGATCAAACAAGACTTCATCACCCCCGACCCCCTCGCCAACCCCAATGCCGAGGGCAAGCAGGAAGTACCCGTCGCGCCCATCTCGGCGTGGCCCATGGGCTCGGTCTCGAGCGTGCTCGCCTTCCCCACCGAGCTTGACGAGGAGCGCCTCCGCAAGGCCATTGCGCGTGCCGCTTCGTTCTGGCCCGTGATTGCTGGTCGCTTTGTCAAGAGCTCCACGCCTGGTGCTCCGGAATTTTCCGTGAGTACCGCACGTCGAGGCACGTCACACGCACATTCTGCCACCCACATGTCCATTGTGTTTACCCAGTCGCTAATACCAAGATCTCGCTCACCAGCTCGCCCATTCCGTTCTCGACGCAGACGACGACGGACGAGTACCCGTACGCGGACAAGCACGTTATCCAGCAGTCGTTGGGCGAGTATGCCCCCGAGCTTGCTCCGGACTTTGTCGTCCCCGGATCCGATGCGGCCCTTGTCTCGTTCCGTTTCTCCAAGCTCGCGTCCGGCGGGTCTGTCCTCGGTGTCATTTGGGGCCACATTCTCGGCGATGCTGCGGCCTTCTCCCGCCTGCTCGAGGACATTTCGCTGCTCTACAACATGCCCTCTGCCGACCTGGGCGACGACATGCCCACCTTTGAGCCCCACGTTCGCATCCCGAAGGCGACCGAGGAGGTACTCAGGGACTACCACCTTGATATTCTCGAGCCCGTTCCCGTCGAGCAAATGATCAAGGGCTACACCCACTCGGCTGCCGACTCCAAGTCGTTCACCGTTACGTTGACCCGCGGCGAGCTCAAGCACATTACCTCGGTGCGGGCGCAGGGCGAGTCGTTGAGCGACAACGACCTGCTCACTGGCTGGTGGATTAGCGTGCTTGAGCGCGCGGGCGAGAATGTTAACAACATGGTCCAGACCATCAACGTGAGCTGAGCGTCACTGTAGAGTAGTAGCTCACACCCAGTACCGCAGCTTCCACAATGACCACAAGGCCTTCCCGCCCAACCTGCCGACTCTGGTTGCCAACGTTGCGCAGATGAGGAAGATTCCTCTGCCACCCAACACACAGATCAGCAAGCCCTCCGCGCGCGCTCTCACCATTGCTCGCGCTATCCGCGGTGGTATGAGCCAGCTCCGTTCGGACCCCGAGGTCATGCTTGACTGGCTCTCGAACGCTGCGCACGAGATTGGTCGCGCCGCGCACGAGGGCAAGGC
This sequence comes from Pascua sp. PH4015B, assembly GCA_025502685.1. Lineage (NCBI taxonomy): Eukaryota > Fungi > Basidiomycota > Tremellomycetes > Trichosporonales > Trichosporonaceae > Pascua > Pascua sp. PH4015B. The sequence continues at coordinate 39,606 of JAMFRD010000095.1, read as the reverse complement.
TCAATGCCTCGTCCCCGCGCCAGGGGGTGTGGTCGTCAACTCGAACCTGAGGTATGTCACTGGTGACCACCCCGCCGTGCTGACGGCAGGTACGACTGGGCTATCACGTTTGGCCAGCCCTCGTCCAACTACCACACGAACTTGACCATTCTGCGCTTCCTGCGTGTGTTCCAGGCCAACTCGCGCGACGGAGCCGACATTGACCCCACTGTCGGCAAGGGCGAGAAGGACATTGAGCTCGGCTTCCGCGTCGAGCCCGAGATCGCCGACAAGGTCCAGAGCGTGATTGACGACGACCGCGCAAAGTGGGAGCGGGCGGGACCAGCAGACGACCACTCGGGCGACCACGCCGACGGCGAGGACGAGATCCGCACGTTCAACTCGGGCAACAACCTCACTGCCCGTTTGCCATGGGGTGTCCGGAGCTCGCTCAAGCCTTCGTCTGTGGCTGTTGGCCCCCGCTCTGGAGAGCCCACGAGCCGTCTCCCATGGGGCGCGACGAGCGTGTTCAAGGACGACTCGGTCGCCGTCGGACCCCGTAAAGGAGAGCCCGCAAGCCGCCTGCCGTACGGCGCCACGAGCGTGTACAAGGAGGACTCGGTGGCCGTTGGCCCTCGCACCGGCGACGTCGAGAGGTGGAAGCCGTGGGGTGAGGAGGTGCAGAAGCCGAAGTAAATAGGAGTAGCGGCACAGGTGGTGTGGGGCGATGGGAAGAGGAAGCGATGACTTGTAGCAATGAAGCTAGTGTCGTGCATGCAGAACAGCAACCTGGACGAAGGTGTATTGGAGACGGAGGTGCCCAACCAGGACGAAGAGACATGAGCACTGCTAGTCATACGTGGCCATGGTAAGGATTCTCTCCCTCTGAAAGCGTCTGTAGTGAGAGGGTATATCTGCATGCAATACAGTTCTAGAATGGAGAGTGTGCCCGTCCTGCCAGTGCAAGGAAAGCCACCATGCCGTCGTCGTACCGCCTGGACCTCAGGCCGCCACCATCCATCGCGCCCATGTCGACCCAGCTCGGCGTGGCTCGTCTCGGTCGCGACAGCGCTCACCACGACGCCTTGTGGACACCGGGGAGCCTGCCGTGGAGGGCCTCCTTTCGGAACTGGAACTGTCGGGTTAGCATACACAGAACGAAGGCGACACCGATACGTACGCGGCACAGGCCGTACCGGGCGAGGACACCTGGATGTCAGCGTGTAGTTCGTAAGGCAGGCACCAGTGCTCTCCGTCTTGACGTCTCGCGCATCTACTCTTGGGCCTCCTCGTATGGCGACCTCTGTTGCTCCTCATCTCCTGGTCCCACGTCGTTCCTATTCTCCTCTCTCTGCCCTTATTCCTCTCTCGAGCTTTCGCACACCTTTTCTGTCCAACATCTCCTCTGTATGCCATTTTCCACGGCCGCTCCCCATTCTCATCCCCGTCCGACTCGCGACAAGCCCTCTTCACCACTCCTGCCTTCCTCTCCCCATGCCCGCCAAGGATCATCACCACTCTTCCAACTACCAAATCCCCAAACCCCAAACCGCAGCCCCAGCCAAAACTCACCACGTCCCCTCGACGTCTCCACACAGCGGTTCTTCACGACCGCCATCCCGTGTCCGCCGTTGAGCGTGTTGAGCGCGAGCTGCGCCCGATGCCGGACCTGGGCGGGCAGCGTCGTGTTGCGCGCAACGTACAGGTAGGCGCGGCGCTGCACCTCGGTGTCGGCGGCGGCGGCGCGCTTGGCGACGTCGCGGATAACCCAGGATGATGCGCCCATTGTTCTTTTCGCGGGTGTTGGGTTGGAGTTGGTCGGGAGGAGGCGGTTGAGGACTGTGTTGAGTTCGAAGGGAGGTGGGAGGTTGTCGGAGATGGCAAAGAGACATTTTGGTTCCGCGGGTTCAAAGGGGTCGGATAGGGTAGGCCACGTGGTTGTGGCGGCGATCGATTCGCCACCAACCTGCTGCAGCGGCAGCTTTGCCGCTCAAGAAAGACTTGAAGAGGGGAATGACAAAGCAATTCAAGTCGCTGTAGAAGATGCGTACCACGCTGGGTCACCCTTCATTAACGTATTTCTGCATCCCGATGTGATGGGCAGAGGAAGGATGACTGCAAAGAAGAAATGCTGTGCCTAGAGAAATGTTGAATTTGGTTCCGCTCTTAGAGTTTCAAAAGAGAGGAGTGATGGCATTTGGCGGCGTCGAATAGTTTGCCGATTCTACTCACTCATCACTCATCCACCCTCGACTTCATCACTACAGCTGTCACCGACAACAGTCGCTCGGCGCTAGCCCATCCTCATAACCGCAACCATGTCGTATAACGAGGCTTGCGAATCGCCAGACTTTAAGCGATGGCTCGTCACCACGCTGGAGCCAATGTACGTCCCTTCCCTGCTCCAGTGACTTGTGGATCCACTAACCCCCACCGCAGGTGCGATGCCGACCCCGAAGTGTTGGCAGACTACATCATTGCGCTCTTAAAGCACGAGTCGAGCATGACGGAGCCGCAGTGGAAGGATGTGAGCTTACTCGACGATGATCGCAGCCTAGCTGACAGGACAGTACATGGTGAACGAGTTGAACGAGTTTCTGGACGCGCAGTCACGACCCTTTGTCGATCTCTGTTTTGAAGTGTTAAGGACAAAGTCGTACCTTCCGTCTGCACCAGTGCCGCCATCCGGACCCGCCGCCGCGGCTCCTACCGCGCCAGTAGCACATGCTCCGCTGCCCCCGCGTCCGGTCCCATTGGAACCGGGGCCTTCCTCGCCGCGCCGATCAGAGAGCCACCGCGAGCCTGGCGAACGCGATGGGCGCGACGTCGAAATGTCCGACGGGTCTGCGCCTCCCCGGCGGCAGCAGTGCCGCGACTACCATGGTGAGCTACGACGGCTTTGATCCAGCTGACACTTCAGAACGCGGCTATTGCATGCGCGGTGCCAACTGCAAGTTTGAGCACTCTGACGACGTCATCATCCCGACGCCCGAGATGATGTTCCAGCAGATGCACCAGATGGGCATGGCACCACCCGGTGGTCGCGGCGGAATGCCGGGACCTCGTGGCCGTGGTCGCGGCGGTATGCGCGGTGGTCGCGGAGGACCTCCAGGACCTGGCGGCCCACCACCAGGTATGCCAGGTATGCCAGGCATGCCTGGCATGCCGTTCGACCCAAACTTTATGCCGGGCCCGCCTGGCATGATGCCGTTCTTCCCAGGTGGCCCGCCAGGTGGTCCCCATAGCCACCCTGGCCGCCATGGAGGACCGTCTGCAGAGTTCCAAGGCAACAACAAGCCGCCTCGGGACCGGAACGGCTCGACTCTCCTCATCACCGACATCCCCCCTGCCAAGCTCACGATCCCCGAGCTGCGCGAGTACTTTGGGCAGTTTGGCGACGTGACTAACGTGGCGCTCGAGGGCTACTCGCGCCGCGCGCTCGTGTCGTTTGCCACCAACCACGAGGCGTACCAGGCGTGGAAGTCGGACGAGGCCGTGTTTGGCTCGCGCAAGGTCAAGGTCTTGTGGCACCGCCCTCTCCCCGGCCAGGGCGAGGCGGGGCAAAAGGCACTTGAGGCGAGCGCGGGGCTCATTGCCAACATGAAAAAGCTCGACAATGGCGAGGACGTCTCCACCTTCCAGGGCGGTGTGGTCCCCAAGCTCGAGGGCCCCGAGACGCGGTTGAAGAAGACACTCGCCGACCTCGAGACCCGCGACCGCCAGCAGCGCCGTGAGACGCTCTCAGCCGAGCAAAAAGTGCTCTTTGCGCGTGCCGCGACAGCGTCAAAGGAGGACAAGATCCAGATCCTCGCGCGTCTCAAGGAGATTATGCAAGAGCTCAAGGACGTGGACAAGCCCGCCCCGCCCCAGCCCCCGCCACAGGATGCCGACATGGGCAAGGAGCGCCTCGACGCCGAGCTCGCAAAGCACGGCATGGAGACGGCAGAGGGTCAGGACCAGGCAGAGCTCTTGCGTCTCAATGCCCAGCTTTCCGCCCTTCGTGATAAGGTGGGTACTCCTTCACGTGTGTGCTGTGTAACCCACTAACCGTACAGGCATCGACGCTCGGCATCCCCGCGACGCGCTACTCACCGTACGGACGCGGCTCGCCGCGTGGCCGTGGCCGTGGCCGCGGTGCCTTCCGCGGACGCGGCCCCATGCGCCTCGACAACCGCTCTACGACAGTCCACGTCTCGGGCGAGGCGCTCGGCACTGACGCGGGCCAGTCGTCCGTCAAGGGCTGGTACGAGGCGACGGGCGGTAACGTCGAGCGCGCCGAGGACGGCGGGCTGCTTGTCACCTGGTCCACGAGGGAGAAGGCTGAAAGTGTGAGTGCCGCAACAGATAAGGGCATCGGCGTGGGTGCCAGTCGTTATCGCGAGATACTCTCCGCTCTCTGATGCGGCTCTGGACTCGTGCACTGCCATGTTCCCCGCTCCTCCCCCAGTCCATGCCCAACGCTGACCCCAGGCTCTCGCACGCGGCACAAAGGAGATCCCCGACATTTCGTCCCCCATCCAGGCCGTGTGGCACACAGCAGCCAACGGCAGCGGCAACGCGAGCGGCAACGGCACGCCACAACCCGGCGACGGCGAGGTCGAGATGGCCGCCGCCGAGGAGGGCGAGCGGCGCGAGCGCGACATGGACTAGGCGTAGAGCAACGGAGGGCGGAAAGGAAGTGAAACCCGCAGGATGAGAAGCATAGGAAGTCGAGAAAAAGCGAGCGCAGGTACCAGCGACAGGTGAAGTGAAGCCAACGTCTTCGCGTCGTCGCGCCGTGTCGGCTCTCGTGCAAGTGTAGTAGCTATTCTAGTCATAGATGAATGGTAGAAGCGCAACATGGCCTGTACACGAGCCTCGTTTGACACCTACGCCGACCAGGCCAATCCCTCAGAGTCGTGTCGTACAGCTTTGCGTCACACGCACTGTTGCCCTCGAGGTCACTAGTACAAGCGTTTCATGGCGGAATGATGCTGAATTATGTCTATATGCGATGTTCCTACTCGTTTCAACCCGATAGCTGTGCGCCCTTGCGCACAGGAGCACTCCCGCCTCGGGCTCTTGCCCACTGGCCATTTTGCCCCATTTGCCCTCGTTCCCCGTGCCCTCTCAGCTCCCGCCTCCTCCTTACTCCTACTTGCCCAACATGCCATACGAGTGCCCGTTTGGCAGGTTGGCGAGGTGGTTTTCCGCGCCCTGCCATGTCGCCTTGAGGACGTAGGCGTCGGCGAGGAGGAACTCGATCTCGTGGTCCGTCCATGATTGGGTGGGGATGCGTTGTAGGAACATGATGATTTCCTGTGTGTCAGCGGGCGATGTGGGTGGGGGGAGTCTGAGGCGTTCAAGTTGGTGTGATGATGAGGTTGAACGTGTAGAAGCTTGTTCTTGGCACCTTCCCCGGCCATCTCTTGCAGCCTGGCAGACGCTGGGGCAGCCTCGTAGACGCTGTCGCAGCTCTCTCACAGACTCTGCCGTCGCCACGCACAGCCTTTCGCAGCCATTTTGGTAGCCCTCTCGTAGCCTCTCCGATACTAGTATGCGCTTGGCACCCCACAGTCGCCTCTCGCTGCCACCCCTCCGGGCCTCGGTACCCCCACCAGATCCTTGTTCACGGCGTCCCGCGTCTCGACTCACTTGGAAGTCCATCTCCATCAGCCGGTCTGAGAAGCTCCGGAGGAGCGAGACGCAGACGTAGAGGTGGAACTGTGAAAAGGCATCCGCTCCCTCAGACTGCATGTTAGCGGAGAACAGGTGCACGGGGGTTGACATGAAGCCTGTTGCAGGTTGTTGATCGTCCCTGTCGAACACAGCACGCTCGGACTCACCAGATACGTATCCCACATTCTGATGGTGCACTTTACGCTAATCTCGCGCATGAGGAGGCAGTTCATCCACCTGAACGCAAACTGCATGTACTCTACGCCCTGGTCGTCAAAGTGTGCTGCGAGGGGCGCGTCGATGCGCTTGACAAGGTCGCCCATGCGCTTGACGAGGCGCTGGATACCGGGCTGGTGGGAAATGTAGTGGTCCTGGATCCCGTCTAAGAGCTTTGTGAGGCACCAGAACGCGTCGGCCTCGACGGCCGCGAGCACCGGTGCTGGCAGATGCGTAATGTCGAATATCTCGGGATCGACCGATAGGTAGGCCGAGAGAAAGACTTCGAAAAAGGGCGTCGCCAGGTCATTGATCCCCTGCACATAGCCAGAGGCCGGGTGCCGGATCGCCCACACGTACAGGATGCGCTCGAGAGCCCGCTGCGTCTCCTCGCACGACCATAGGTAGACGCCGGGACGCGTCCGGGGGACGTCAATCTCGATCTGGTGCCAGATCTGCGGTCAGCGAGAGAAGCGGGCGGTGGCGGGGCCTTGAGGGGCGCCATGACGAAAAGATTGGCTAAAAGGAGCAAGTGATGGGAGCCATGATACGTCCTAGCCAAGAATCGAGCTAGCGGTGGCGGTATCGAGACAGGGCGGGTGGTTTGTTGACAAGAAGAGCACAATGTACGCGTACTCACAGTCTGGTCGAGCGCCGCCGGTCCGCGACCAAAGTATTGCTCCACGAGCTGCGCGTATTCTTTGCGCTTCCGTTGGAGGGTCGTGAGGCGCGGCTGGCAAGGGAGGGGGAGGTAGTTCTGGGGTTAGCTATGACTGCAGTGGTCTGAGATGGTTGAAACAGCGTGGTATGCCAAAACTGCCCTGGGTCACACTCACCAAGAGGAGCTGCCATACAATCGGCCGCACTTCTTCCGGGACGCCAGACCATGCGAGGCCCTTGAGCTCGCCAATGTCAATGGCCTCGGCGCGGAGCGCGCGGGCAAAACGCTCCCTCCGCCGTGCCGTGCGGACCGAACGCTGTCGGGAGACGAGGGCGCCCGAGGCCGCGCCCACTGCTGGGGATGCACGCCCCGAGCCAGGGCCAACGTGTGCAGGAGACGCTGGCGCGGACGCGGGTGTTGGGGGTGCGAGGCCGGCGAGGAGCTGGAATGGGTCTGGGGTGTCAGAAGTCGTGTTGGCTTATGTTGTTTGGATGTCGGATGGTGGAGGCCGAGCAAGTTCCAGCGTGTCACGGGTAGGGCGGCATCGTGGCATGCGGGCAACAGTGGACAACCAGACTACTCACCTCGCAAGATGTCCTCGGCATCTGGGCGGAGTGCCTCTGATCCAGCGACGGCGGGAGCTGGAGTGAGTTCGGCATCTGCCCTGTCGACGAGCTCCCATGCGCCGCCTGGGAGACGTGCACTTGTGCCTGTGGGTGCGGCAACAGACTGAGACTGGGAGAGGGACGAAGTGGATGGGCGGGGCGAGGCTGATGCCATGGCGCGATGTGCGGGTGCCGAGGGGGGAGTGTTGCGCTGCGGGGTGGGATGGAAGCTTGCGCTGACCCAGGATGTTGAGATCGAGTCCGAGGCCGGGGGCGAGGTTTGGCGGACCTGGCTTGGCGCGGGGCGGATGGGGATTGGAGCCGTGGCCGCGCGTGGAGGTGGTGAGGTGGCGATCACTGGAGCAACCGGCGAAGCCACCGCGTGTGGTCGTATACGCAGACTGCGGAGACTGTCCAGGCCGTCTTGTCCGTCATCGTCGTCGCCGTGGTCCGAGCTCGAGTCCCAGGCGTCTTCCCAGTCGTTATGGGTCGGGGGCGTAGACAGGAGTGACAGGGACGCGCTCGACGAGCCCCGCCCCAGGCGGCTCGCAGATTGCGTCCTAAACAGCGCAGCAGGCAGCGCCATGTGCGGGTGCGCAGAGTGGGGGCGCGCGGGCGGAGCAGTCGGTGGCGGCATGACGACGCGGGGTGGGGCAGGCTGGCGACGGGGCGACGGCGACAGCGACGAGCGCGACGAGGCAAAGTCGAGGACGAGCAAGTTGTGGGCAAAAAGAAGGTTAGTAGTAGTGTTGAAATTGGACTCTCCATTAGACCCTAGTTGTTGCATCCACCCATCCCACCCATCCATCCACCGACCTCCTCGTCCTCGTCCTCGCCCACGGTCCATGCACACGGCCTGAGCACCGACAACCCACGTATCCTTGCATTCTGCAATACATACACCGCAGTCTACTCCATCACGCCGAGGATTGCCGCCGAGACCGAGCTCGACACGGTGCCCCCAATTCCGGGCCGCCCCTTGGGCTCCGCACCCAACCTACCTCGCCCCTTCCTCCACCTCCACCGCCCACCGCCCACACACACCCGCCATCACGGCTCCCTCTCGCATCGTGCCCCGTAGCGCGGCGCGCGCACTATGCATGCGTTCCCATCCGAGGAGCGCCCGTCGACACCCAAACATGCGCTAGGCGGCCCGGGCTCGGCGTTTGCCCGGGCCGCAAGTGGGAGCGCCGTGGGTGGGGCAAGTCCCGGAGGCACAGCGGCGGCGGCGGCGGGCACAGGAGGCGGCGTGGGAGTGAGCCCACCGGCGCTCGCGGCGACACAGAGCGAGCCCTGCCTGCCTGTGACGCCCGGCAGTGTCCGTTTTGCAGCGACGACGGGCGCATTCGGGCTGTCGTCTCGAAGCGAGTACCATTTTGTGCAGCACCAGACCGGCGCGGCGGTCCCAGTGCACGCCGTGCACGCCTCGCCACCCTCTGCGGGGACAGTGTCCACACGACGGACGCGACGACCCTCGCTGCTTTCCCTGTCGCCAAAGACCGAGCACGGCAGCAACCCTAACTCGCTCAGCATATCACCAAAGACACACACGAGCCTGTCGAGCTTTTCTTCTTATGCTCCTCAGAGCATCAGCCCCATCGACGCCCTCTCGCCTTCCCTCATCAACGCCAACAGCTCTGGCCTGCCGTCCGCGTCGACAACCTCGACACACGCTCATCCACTACCACGCTGGGGCGTTAGCGCGTTTGCAGCCCTCACCACGCCGTCGCGCGTCGCTTCCGCACCACCCATTCCCATCGAGGGCCTCACGACAAGCGGGTCGCCCGTCCACCCCCAGCGCAGTGGGAGTGTGAGCCCGACCGCGATGGAGACTGACGAGGGCTCTGGCGCCGGTATCGGTGCGGGCGCGAGCGCGAGCGAGGGTTCCAGGAGGAGTGGTATTGTCAAGTGGAACCCAGGGCCCCTCGAGCGCCGTGGCTCCGACAGTCTCGGCATGGGCAGCACGTCCGAGTCGGGCGCGCCACGACAGTTCCATGGCCGCCCCCTGCCGGGTGCACTGCTCGCGACGCTCATCTCGGAGACGTCACCACTCGAGCACGAAATGCGCTCCGAGGCGCGGCTCCAGCGCCTTCTCTCCTCGCATCCTTCGGCACTTACACCCCGCCAGCGGCGAAACACTCGGTTTACGCGCGGCCGCTTCCCCGAGATGGTGGGCGACGATGATGACGAGGACGATCTCGCAGCCCGCCGGTTATCGCGCCACTCGCGCTGGATGTCCCCCTCGAGCGAGACCGACTCGGACGACATGATGGGCGAAGCACCCGACTGGCCCCAGGGTGCCAGCCTCAGTGGCGCGGCTGGCGCGGTCAACTCGGCCTTTGCGAGCGTCATGGACCTCGACCGGACCAGTACTGGCAGCTGGCCACGCTCAGACTCGGGAAAGAGCACACCAGGCGGCGCCGGTGCGCGCGGCGTCGGCACCCCGTCGGGCGGAAATGGCAGCGGCAGCAGCGGGAATGCGAGCGGTAGCAATGGCAATGGAAGCGGGAACGGTAATGGTAACACCGCCAGCACAAGCAACGGGAACGCTGTCCCTGCTGCCGGCTCTGCTGTCGGCACGCCTGGGCTATCTGGGACTGCAAACGCTTCCGGGACCGGGACGCCAGGGGGTCAATGGGGCAAGTCGCGCATTGCACCTTCTCCGATGGGCCTGCAGCTACCATCTGCATTCGGTACGCTTGCCATGGGAGGCGCCGCGACACCGCTGGGAAGTCCGACAGTCGAGATGGCCGAGCTCGCTGGCAGTCCCAGCACCATGTCGCTAGCTGCCAGCCCGGGCATGATGCAGTACCGCGAGCCACAAGCGCGCCCAGGGAAGCGAAAGGGTAAGTGTCATCTTGCGCAAGGCTTCTTAGCAAGCCAATGGCGTGCGTGATCGCAACGTCTGTGTTCGGCTTGGCAGTGTTTGACGTACCCCCTGCTTTATTCACTCTGTTCCTCCATACTGACTCGCAGCCACGGCTGAAGAACGGTTTGACCCCTACAAGCGTCCACGGGGATCATCCCCGTCTCCGTTCCAGACTGCATCCCTGTCGCCATCGAAGCCAACCGCGATACCGATCCCGTCGTCTCCATCGCATGTGCCATTAGTGACGTCGTCGCTCGCGATGGGGTCGCCCGGGTATCTCACCATTGGCCAATCGCGCAAGACACACCCGCCGCACCCGTACACACGGCCGATGAGCAGCAGGTCACGCGCAGCCTCCCCCGCGCTGAGTATAGGGAGCACGTCCGGGGTCCTCTCCTCGTCTCTCGGGAACGGCGGTCTCATGGGCCCCAGCCGTCCGCTCGCAGGCCCATTCATACCAGCTGGCCAGGGCGCTAATGCCGTCGTCTCGGCAGCGTCTACCCCCGGTGCCGCGCCGGGAAGTCTGGGGAGTCTCGGTCTCCTCAGCCTCGCGGGAGGCGACGCCGCCAAGGTCCAAGAGTCCCAGGAGACGCAGGAGACGGGCAGCCAGAGGGGCGAGGCGATGGAGGAGGATTAGAGCTAGAAGAGATGTCGAGGATGATGGCGTCGTGTATGTACTGTCCGAGTGTTGTTCTGTTGGCCGCTGGGCCTGACTGTATTTCAATGTAGCGAAATGTGAGATACGAGGATGGACCATTACAGTATGATGGCGAAGAGCGCTCAGCATCAATGGGCGGTTCTTGCAGCAGCCACAACGTTACGCAGGAGTGAACCAGCACTCCAACGGCACACTACTATGTTCCTTGGGATGTATGCATCGAGTCGAGTGGGTTATAATGCCCATGTTCCCAACTGCTTTACGGTTCGCAGCTCGTGCAGGCTGGGTGGAGACGAGCTTGTGCCAGCAGGATCACGTGACCCAGTGGAAGGAGATAATGTCGCGACCGTTGAATGTACGCGTCAGCAACAAATGTTGTTGTCGCCTCCAACAACTCTAGACTCCATTGCGTACCATGTCCGCACCGCCTGCCCCGAGAACGGGGGCAATCCCCGCTCCGACACTCCCCGCTCCGGCCGCGCCTGCGAGCGGCGCAGTCGCCGAGCCACCAGACGACGCCGACCCGACGTACACGCACTTTGCGCACGGGGCCGAGTTTGCGGCGCTGCTCGCGCGCTTCCTCGCGGTCGATGTCGGCGGTGTGCCGGCTCCTGGCGAGGCAGAGGCCGAGACGGCGTTGGTGACGCAGATGGGAGATATTGTGCGTATCCTTGGAGCAGAGAACGGCCACTATTCCAACCTCGAGCTAGAGGACGGTGAATACGAGCTGTGGAGTGACTGCACGGAACTGACGGCAGCTCGACTACTACCTCCCGATGCCCGGGTTGCTCGACCCGGCGCTCGACGACATTGTGCCTCCCCTCATGCATGTTCTGGGAACGCAACTCGCGCGTCTATCAGAAGGCGGCCCACCACCCAACGCTGCGCGCCTGGCGCGCGTCGGGCGGCTCGTCAACTGGGTCGTCAAGGTGCGCGGGTGGAAGGCGGTCGGTGCGTAGTGCTTGACTCCGACATGACTGCAATACTTACGCCCCAGTGCCCTACTTTCCCAGCACATTGCCACACCTGCACGTCCTGATCACCCTACTGTCTCCGCCCGCGGCATCGGGCTCGCGTGCGCCAGATACATTGCACCACCCAGCGATTGCGTCCGACGACGCGTGGGAGCTCCGCGCCGTGCTGCTCCTGTGGCTCGCGCTCCTGCTCACGGTCCCATTCAGCCTCTCGGCGCTGAGCGAGGGCACGGCCGTGACGCACCTCGATGTCCCGACGCATGAGCGGCTGTTTGCAGCGCCGACATCCGACCTCGCTGTGCGCGTCACGCTCCTTGCTCTGCCCCTCCTGCACCGCCCTGGTAGGGAGGGGGGTTACGCTGCGCTCGTCCTGGCGCGGTTGTTTGCGCGCGACGACGCGGTACATGGTCTGCCCGGATTCCTGGCGTGGGCGGCCGCCGAACTCGCTGAGGGTGAGCGGGAGCGCGAGGCAAACCTCGTCGCAGCGCTCCTGGCCTTCCTAGCCGTCCTGCCCGGCATGATTGCGCCAGTCCACCTGCCTCTCCTGCAGGCGTTTTTCGACGACACGCTCATCCCCCATCTCGCGGGCGGGAACACGGCCGCGTCCTCGGGCCTCATTCGTAAACTCGCAGTCAAGGCCCGCGGACGCTGGTGGCTCGCACGCCTGCATCGCGGCTACCGCGATGACCCCGACGCCGAGCTCCCGGACGGCATTGAAGAGGTCCTCGACGACCTCATGTCTGCCCTCGGCGATAAGGACACTATCGTCCGCTACTCGGCGGCAAAGTACCTTGCGCGCATTTCGGCCCTGCTGCCCGTCGACCTCGCAGACCAGATTGTCGCGGCCACCGTCGGCCTGTACGCGGGCACAGACGACGAGCCCGTCCTCGAGACAAAGTTTGGCACAGTCGTCGATCCGGGAGGCAGCGCGGCGGGCCGTGGGGCCATGGGCCTCGGTGGCCTCGAGTCGACGCGCGGGGAGGCACGGTGGCATGGCGTGTGTCTCGCTGTCGCCGAGTTGGCTCGCCGTGGTCTGCTCTCCGCGGACGCGGTCGCCGACGCCGTACCATGGGTCGTCAAGGCGCTTACGTTTGACCTCCGCCGCGCATCCCACTCGATCGGGTCAAATGTCCGTGACGCCGCGGCCTATGTCCTCTGGTCGCTGTCGCGCGCCGCCTCGCCAGAGACCATTGCGCCATTCGCCGACCGCATGGCCACGACGCTCGTGTGCGTCGCCGTCTTTGACCGTGAGGTCGGTGTGCGCCGCGCCGCGTCTGCAGCGTTCCAGGAGGGTGTAGGCCGTCTCGGCCTCTACCCCGCCGGCATTGACGTGCTGGCCAAGACTGACTTTTACTCGGTCTCGGTGCGCCGCAAGGCATTCACAGCCTCGGCACCTGCCGTCGCCGAGCACGCCGTATACCGTGCAGCCCTGCGCGACCACCTCCACCACATCACCCTGCGGCACTGGGACGCGGCCATGCGCTCCGCCGGCGCGGCAGCTCTGGCCGCGCTCCTCGCCCTCGACACGTCGGTTATCCCAGACTCGATCGAGCGGGAACTAGCCCACATCCCCTCCCTCGACCCGCTGAGCGCGCACGGCGCCCTCCTCGCGCTCGCCGCCATCGCCCCGTTGGTCGACGACACCGCCCGCGCCTCCATCCTCGCATCCCTCGTGCGCGTCCGCCCCGCCGCGCTCGTGACCGCCAACGCGCCCGAGATCATCGCCGCAGGCTGCAACCTCACTGCCGCGGCCGTCACGCCCACCGCCGACCTGTCGCCCGTCACGCGTTTCTTCGAGGCCGCCACGCGCCGCCGCGAGGCAGACGTGCACGAGGCGCTGGCGGCGGCGTGCCGTCGCATCTCAGAGGTGCGCCCGGCCGACGCCAAGGCGTACGTCGCGCGCGCGATTGCCGATCTCAACTCGGCACGTCAGGCGCAGCGCCAGGCGAACGCGCTGTGTCTGGGCCACTTTCAGTATGCTGCCGGCGATGCGGAGCGGGCCGTCGCTGCGCTGCTCGGCCTCCTCGAGCCTGCCGCCAAGGTATGTTATTGTGGTCTTTTTCATGTATCCTTTTGATCGAGGCGTCGTCGTCGAGGACAAATGGCAGTACGCGAGCCCCAATGCTGACCACAGGCCGATGTCGAGACACGCCGCAACGCAGTCCGCTCGCTCGCGGACATTGCGTGCCAGCGCCCCGCAGGAGGCTTCACTCGTGAGTCTATTCTACCACCCGCGCTAACGACAGTTTCCACGCCCACACTCCATCGTGTCCTTGCAGCCCTGACTCGCGCGCTGGACGACTACACGACCGACCAGCGCGGTGACGTTGGCTCGTGGATCCGCACAGCTGCAGTGCGGGCTCTCGGCCGAGTAATTGCCTTCATTGCTCCTCTTCCCGACGCTACCGCCCTCGTACCGCAAGCTGCCTTTGATGCCGCCGTCGCCGGGATCGCAAAACAGGCATTTGAGAAACTCGAGGTGCTCCGGGAGGCCGCGACGGAGGCGTGGGGTGTGCTCCTGTCTGCCAGCGCCGAGACGGCGTGGTCTTGGCCGGGGGCCGATGCCATGGCCGCGAGTGGAGCAACTGGACGCATTACCCGCCCGTCGGCCGAGTGGTTCTCAGCTGGCCTCGCGCTGCTTCGTACACCGTCGCGCCCGGCCATCGTCGCGGGTCTCGTGCAGAGCGCCGGAAGCGCCGTGAACTCTACCGTTAGTCGACAAACGCATGAAAGTACCACTAACCCCAGGCCGAACGCGCACTTGGACCACTGACACGCGCCCTCGCCGACGACGACCTCCGCACCCTGGTCGTAGGCGACGTCAACGCGCTCCTCGCCGCCAACCTCGGCTCCAACCGCGTCGCAGTGCCGGCGCTCACCCTCCTGGCCCGCCTGCTCTCGTCCGAAGCCGACACCGCCGCCGACGAACAGAGCACGACGACAAGTGTGGCACCAAGCGACAAGGTTAAGACGGGCACGCGCAGCCTGACCCTGGCCACCCGCGGAGTCGCGAGTCTCAAGAGCATCGACCGCATCGGCGCCGCCATGCGCGTCGTCGTCGCTGGGCTGCGGCTGGCGTACCTTCGTGCGCGGGCAGTGGAGGCCGTCGGCTCCTTTCTGGGCCACCGGTTCCCGAGGGTGAGTACTGTCCGCCATTTTTGGTTGGCAATATATCCTTGCTCGTCACCGGTATGAGCTTCCATGAACCTCAGTTGTAGTTTGCAACCTGCACCCCTCGCGACTCGCGGGCTGTTTCCAGCAGCTGCGTTCGAGGCACAATGACACACGGCTAACACGCAGATCCGCTCCGTGACAGCCGAAGCGCTCTACCTCGTGCTCTCAGACGACGACATTGATCCTGACCTCGAGGAAGCTCTGCTCGAGACGTCGTGGACGGACGAGGGCGCGGGGGAAGCCGCGGAACGGGTTGTGGAGCTGCTCAAGGCGATAGAGGAGTAGAGGACAGACACCCCATTTACAACATCATAACCAAGGAGTTCTGGAAGCTGCGATGGCATATTATCTGCATAGTCCGTGTCCTAGTTGACCTGCTTTCCATTGAGCACATATGATGTCGATCTGCTTGCCGTTGAGCACATAACAGTGTCCGTACACCCCCAATAAACCAAACAATTGTGCAACCACTTCAGACTCGTCGTGACCCTCAGACTAAGACACATCCTCAGTGCTTGGTCGGCACCACTGGCGCTGCCGACGCGGCGTCGGCGGGATACGCCGGCGGCGCGGCCTCGTACGCCTGGTGGGGGTTATACGGCCCCACCGTGTCGGACCGCGCCGCGGGCGGCGGGATCGGGGGCGCGTGTGGGCGGGTCATGGGTGAGGGGGCTGTAGACGCGGTGGGGGCGGCCGATGGGGCAGACGGGACATACGCGGCCGACGCAGCTGTAGTTCCGACTGTCGGGGCGGAAGAGTAGACGCTGTGGGCGGGAGCGACCGACGCGGTGTGGGGGGAAGAGTGGCCGTGCGAGGACAGTGCGTCGGGCGCGTACGAATGCTGCGGCGCGTGTGGTTCGGGGTGTGAGGTCTTGTGTGGGTCATCAAGCTGCGCAGGTTAGATGTGGGCTTTGGGAGGGCTGCCGGTGTACCAGTGTAGGAGTGGAAATAACACATTGTGCAAACGCAAGGCGCGTGAAGTGGTGCTGGTACCAGTAGACGGACACATTGGAGGCCCCGGGGATTGAAGAGGTTCAGGGTATACCTGTTGCACCAGGACTTGCACGCGTCCCTGGGCTCGTGGTACACAGGACTCAGTACCCCCGCCGCACGCAGCACGCCTCACGCCCCACCTCCGTCCGTCACACCAAAGCCACGACCCAACTCACCCTCTCCTGCCTGCTCTTCTGCTTCCGGCGCCGCACGCGCACGCGCCACCGCCACGTCAACGTCCCCGCAACCGCGACTGCGACGATGACAGCAATCGCGATGCCGGCCTTGGCGCCGCCCGAGAGGTCGTCGTCGTCGTCGTCGTCCCGGCGTGAGAGCGTGTGTGTAGCGGGTGTGGGTGCTGCTAGAGCAGGGAGGACGAGGGAGAGGGCGAGGGCGAGGAGCGTAGGGGAGAGCGTGAGGGAGTGTGTGGACATGGTGTGGCGCGTGTGGTGGTTTGTGGCTAGTTGGGTGAGATGGGGTTCGTCTAACGTCAATAATATAATGATGCGGTGCGCAGTGCAGTGTCGTACGCGTCTGGTGAGCTCCGTCCGTGCTCGAAAGTTTCAGCTATTTATACAGTATCTGCGCAACAACATCCTGACGAATGGATGCTGGGTGTACCGCCACCGCCACTTGTGTATCGCCCCTGACGATCATCTGCGGCGAATTAATTCTGGGGTCCAACGAACCTTCGGAGTCTTACGTCACGGCACCGCCGCGTCCCGGCGTCGGACTTTCGGCTTCGGACATGCCCGGCGCGCTGGGTGGCATTCCGCAATGTGTGCGCTGCGCGCAGTGTTCACTGCACTGCATTGCCTTGGCGGCACCTTGGCTGCTTGGTCGCGAGTCTAGAAGAGTCTTGGGCGTGGGATCACTCGTCGTACACGTCATGGCGGCACGGTGGGACGTTGGATATCCGCCACGGCGCAGTGCCGCGTGCCGCTGAGTGCCGCGGATAAGAAACGAGGGCGTGCGAAACTCCATTGTGCGTTATACGAATGAACTCGGGTGCGGTCGCTCGCCCAGCCGTGAGCGCCGTGCATCGCCTCTGAGCTCAGAGCATCGTTACGGTGTCGGTTTGCCAATGACCATGTCCAGACCCACCGATTTCTTGTGTTCGTCTTCGTGTTGGTTTCCCCTAGTCACGGTATGGAATCGCTCGGAACGCCAAGGTGCTCCAGTGTCCTGGCTGCACTGCCATGAGCATACCGCCCCACTACTGAATGACCTGAGCGGTGCAGGCAGCACGTTAGTATCGCGGCAGACTGCCGAGCACACCGGTGGCTTGATCGTGTGGGGCCCACCTGTCTCACCTTCACAATGCGCTTCCCTCAGCGAACAGAAGATGAGCAGCAACCACGCAACGACTCGCCACGACGACCACTCGGACAACAAATCCATGGCGTGTACAATGCCATACAACCCAACACGCCCCTATCGCTGCGGAAGCGTCCCACGCAGTCTATCCCCACCGACCTGCGACTGCGTCTTCCACGGCGCGCCCGTCGCTGCTGAAAACGGCGAGGGCGCGGCCTCTCGCGTGTGCTCCTCGGGCGGCAGGTCGTTGCCCCAGCACCACCCACCGACATAGAGTCCCTGGACGACGACACGCTTGCCGAGCACCTCTGCAGCGTACATCTTGACGAGTCCCGAGTGGGGCTTTACCCAGTTTGGAAACTGCGCGAGGCTGTCGAGGAGGGGCGAGTGCTCGCTCCACGCAGCGCCGTGCTTGAACAACCCCACACGGTGCAGACTCAGCGTGTACATGTCGGTAAAGGGGCCCTGTGTGCGGGTCGCAGCCCGCAGCGCGTCCGCCGGCGTCACGTCTCCGCCGAGCAGCTGGGCGCTCCCAAACAGGTACGGGAGGAAGCAGTAGTCGTCGAGCCCCCACACACCGTGCGAGCCGGCGGGCTCGAGGCGGTATGTCGTCTGGAGCAGCGTCGTGAGGTCGAGATACCTGTTGGGTTAGCACGGATCAGGCCGCAGCAAACCCACCGTGGAAAAACACGCAGGACGAGGTCGTCCTGGTCTTCCTCCGTCGCCACCCATCCCGATACGACGCAGCACCACAGACCAAGAGCGAACGCCAGTTCGTGGCCCGTGCCGTAATCGAGACGCGTTGGGTGGCCGAAGGCGTGCGACTGGAGGAGAAGCGGCAGCAGCTGGCCCTCGAGGTGAGGCGGGAGCGACATGGCAGTGATGAGTGGGGGAAGGCGCTGGGGCGTCAGCAAACAGGAACCAGAGAGGAGCACATTCAGCTAGCCCAACAATGCTCTCGGCGTAGCTGTTGGCAAATCCGGTCATGCTGCTGCGTTGTGGGTTGTCTACCCACCTTTTCCACGAGCGCAATGTAATCGCGGAACGCTAGGTTCCCAAAACGCTGGTTTGCCTGCGGCTGGGGAGGGACCTTGTTGACCCATGAGTAGAGATCGTCGAGCATTGAAAGGAGCGCAAGAATGGGCTGGACGTCAGTAAGCGACCTGGAAGAGTAAAGGAGCGAGTGAATTATCAGTCCAGCGTTCCTCCTTCTCACAATGCATCACACTCTTGCGGAAGGAGATGCCGCGAGGAACGCCGAGGAAGGCTCTTGGTCATGGTTCAACTCACCGGGGACGCGCCTTCCCTCCCTTCGATAATCTTCCTTCCACGTATCCGCTCGCACCGGCGCTTGAGCCACCCCACATAACCTTGGTATCCTGGTGTGTGGGTCCATTCGGCGACACGCGCATCGGTCGTAAGGACGTGGGCCGGCAGGACAGGGTCGGAAGGAAGCTCAATGGCCATCGTTGAAGCTGATGGCGCGTTGGCGGTGGAGTTAGGAGCTCCTGTTGGTGCAACGTTCCCGCCTCCAGTTGCGCCAGTGGCTCGGCCCGGTGCATAAGAAGCAGTTGCTGATGGATTACGACTCGACGGCACCGGAGGGGGCGGCATGGCGAACGTGTCGCGGTTGGTCATTGTGGGCGGTTGAAGAATGGTGAGGAAGTGAACGACGAACACGAAAGTCGTGTCGTGTGACGACATCAGATCACGTGACCTTTTGTTTTCGCCTTGGCGGAAAGTTGCTGCAATGTCCATGTCGGCTCATTGTCCTCGTCGCGTCGGCCGAGTGCTGCTCTTGCTTTGCACCTTGTTCACACGACTCTTCACCAGCACTCTATTTCTCCTTTATACAGCTGCCACCATGCCGCTCTACTTTCTGCGGGTGTCGCTCGAACACCTCACGTTCCGCATCCCGGAGATGCTCTCGATCTCGCAGCTGTACGGCTTCGAGATCAGGTTCGTCTCCGAGGACCTCATGCGCGGCGTGATCGTCGTCGACGTCGACAAGGAGGAGTACATTGAGCGCCTGTTGGATCGTGGTATCTTGATCATGTGAGTTTTGTGTAATTTTGCTTTGTGCAGCACACCTACCTTGCCTGAGCGGATTGCCTCGCTTCCGCCTCCTCCCCTTCCACCTCTTCGTTCATACGCCTAACGCCCAGCTCTGCGTCTCGCCTCTATGCACAGGCGAAGAGCTATGACGAGCTCCACGCCAAGCTCAAGGAAAATTCCCAGCTCTTCGATCCCGACATGGACGCGACGTTCAAGTTTGAAGTCGACTGTGTCAACAACCGTGCCCTCGACCGCCGTGCCCGAGAGGTCATCAACGCCTTTGAATGGACCGGGCTGCGGGGCAAGATTGACTTGAAGAACCCAGAGGTCGAGTTTATCGTTCTGGAGGATTGTGAGTTGTCAAAGGGAAGGACTGTCGAGGCTGTGCGTTGAGGACATGCGCTCCTCGTCGCCTGCCAGCTCCGACCCAGTCTTACTACCAACTCACACCACAGACGACCACGTCACGATGCACACAAAGGAGGCGCGCCTCAAGCGCGACGGCAACTTTGTGGAGGTCTATTTCGGACGCCGCGTCGGTCTGTCTCGTGCGCGTCCCATCATGAACGTCATGGATATCAAGCAACGAGCATTCTATGGCAACACGAGCATGGAGTCGGAGATGGGGTTGCTGCTTGCTGGCCAGGCTTTGGTGAGTGCTCTATTGATGTGGTCTTCAATGACGACGACCACGAGACTTGTCTGACCCACAGCCCGCCCCAGGAAAGATTATCTACGACCCATTCGTTGGGACAGGCTCTCTGCTCTACTCGACCGCAATCTGGGGCGCGAGCGTCCTGGGGTCTGATATCGACGCGCGGCAGTTCAGGGGGAAGGGTGAGTTAGGACCGTGTTCAAACAACACCTATTCTTGACACTGACCAGCGTAGTAAAGGGCAAGGGCGTCAAGCCAGGGATCCTTCGCGCAGCCGAGCAGTATGGCGTCGAGCATCTTTTCCTCGACAACATCAACTTTGACATTACCCAAGGTCCCTGGCGGCGAGGTGGCTGGATGGATGCGATCGTCACCGACCCTCCATGTGAGTAGCTACAGTGCTGCAACTAAAATAGCTACTAATGGTTCTCAGACGGAGTCCGTGCCGGAGCAAAGCGCACAGGCAAGTCGGCCGGGCGCCGACGCAACGTTCTGCACGAGGAGCCGGTCGTCTTGCCAAACGGAACACTTGCACACCGGTGGGTACAGCTGTAGCTCGGTACAGTTCAGCTGCTAACCCGATAGGCAAGAGAACTACCTTCCTCCGTCCAAGCCGTACGAGCTTGTGGACCTCACCCTCGATCTTGTGCAGCTGGCACGTTATCTCCTTGTGCCGGGCGGTCGACTCGTCTTTTTCCTCCCGACTGTTGGCGAGGACTATGACCACGTCGATGTGCCAGTCGTCGAGGGCATGAAGGAGCTCAAATGGGGTGAAGGGAGTGTGCAGGACTTTGGCAAGTGGCAGCGTAGGGTGAGTAGCATGGAGCGTGAAAGCGTGAAAGTTCCTAGGGCGTGGGCACTGCCTCTACGACGTCTGGGATCCCGCTTCTGCCTGACAATTCGCTTGTCACTTGGCTCACACCCAGCTCATCACCATGGTCAAGACGGCCACCGACGATGGACCGCCCCCGACGTTTGGAGACCACACAACCGAGCTGATCGAGGAGCGCGTGCCAGGGCACCACCAGTTTAACAAGAGGGTTAGTTGGCAGAACCGCTCCAGGTTCAAACAACTGACGTCCAGTACATGGCAGCCTTTGCTCCTCGTGAGGCAGCCGAGTCGAGCAGCACCTCCGCGCAGGTTGATGCTGCGGCCGATGGCGTGGCGCAGCTGGACGTCAACGCGGCCCCCTGTGAGCCTTCGACATAACCAAGGAGATCTAGGACGGAGGAGACAGCATAGAATCACACTCATGCATTGTGCACAGCTACCTGCCGAACTACGGGCCAACTGTGCAACGTCTCTGTCATTAGCACCCTGCACTCACCCTGCACTCACATCCTGCACTCACACCCTACACTCACATCCTGCACTCACATCCTGCACTCACACCCTACAGTCACACCACCTGACCCACCTAAAAGTCAACATCTGGCAACTTCTCGCCGGCAATCTCCACAGGCTCAGCAGCCACAACCACGGTGCACCACCGCGCCCCCTCTGGTCCTGCCTCCCACGCATGCAACGTGCCGCGCTGCACGACAATCTCCCCGGCCTTGACGAGCGTGCGCTTCTCGTTCTTCTTCTCCCCCTCGCCCTCCCCCTCGGGACAGGGCGTGACGAGGTACGCGCTCCCAAAGAGGAAGATGTTGTAGTCGATCGACGACGTGCGGTGGTAGTCTACGCGGAAATTGGGCGCCAGGTCTGTCACTTGGGCATTCACACCCCCGGGCGTGACCACGCCCGGTGCCAGTGCCATCGCCTCGGTGACGTCCGCGTCCGTCAGTGTCGGTGCCGAGTGGGCGGGCAAGCCGAGCGTCGCGAACAGCGGCGTGAATGCCGCGCTGCCGCCCAGCGCTGAGCGCAGTGGTGGCGTCGTGTCGTGCACCTCGACGTCGGTCGAGGTGGGCGACGCGTGGGAGGTGATGATGCGCCGGAAGGGGCCGTGGAGCGCCATGTTGGGAGTAGAGGGGGTGTAGGAGGTCGAGGTCGAGAGTGTAGAGGTGGCGCAAAAGTTAAAGGCGAGATGGCTGCGGAGAGGCGAACGATCGAGCTGCTGTAGCCAGCAAGCGGAGTGAGCGATAATGAATAATGGCAAGGTGGTGAAGAGTCAAGACAGCTCAACGTGTAAGCAACACGGCGCAAAGGTGGGGAGTTGCAACTGCCATGCAGTTACGGCACAGGACGATGAGCATGCGGTTGCTCAAGCGCTCAACGATGGTCAACAAGCTTCGGGCCGTCTTTAGCCCGGAGGCCGAGTACCAACCAGGCGGCGCGTTATCCGAAGAAGGATATGAATGGATATAGGGATATACCCATCACCAATGGCCATCTGCATGAAACACAGATGTTGAGCGTCGCCCGCCCTCGCGAAGGACTGGGCCGTCGACGTCGAGGGCAAGATGCGCGGCGAGGATGCCGCCGTGTCCTGCCCCAGTGATGTCATGCTCGCCGCCACACCTTCGGCACAGCAGTCAGCAAATCAGGAACAAACGTTTGCAGGAGAAAGCAACTTGGTTTCCGCGGCCTTCATGAGTCTGAGAATACTTGTAATGTGGGTTGCTGGGCTAGGACGGCATGGCGAGACGTCCAACAAGGTCAAAGAATGACGATGCGCTACATGTGTTGTTACAAATCGATACTACTTGCTACATATGACTGGGCCTCAACTTGCTTCGTCTCGCAAGATGTGCCACATCGTCCCCTCCTCACCCCAGCGTCGCTCCACCGTGCACAGCAGCCACGAACACCTCAGCTAGCGGGGTGGAACACAGGTTACCTCCTCCGCGGTGAATCGCCGTATGTCCGCGCATGCCCCCCAGCTGTCCGAGGCGGCGTGGGCGTGCTCATGGGCTGGGAGTAACCCAAGGGCATGCCCTTCATCTGGCTCCGCGGCTGGCCGTACGCCGATCCTTGCTGCGAGCTCTGTCCGTGTATACCGGAGGTGTTGTCGGGGTGCCGCATCGCCGCGTGGCCTGGTGGTGCGTATGCGGCCGCAGCTCGCGCCTGGCTACCCATTTCCGGCGGCGCACCCGCCGATGGGCGGACCCGCCCGCCAGGAGCTGGAGTGGGCGTTGGTGGCATGCTGCCCGCGAGCATGGAGGGTCTGCCGCCTGTCATCCACCCAGTCGATGTTGGCTGCGCACTACTCTGTGCTGTCCCGCCAGTCATCGGCCGCCCTTGCGGTGTCCAGCCCGCACCCATCCCAGTTGGAGTGAAATTGAAGCTGTCGTCGTGGTCGGCAGGCACGAGGTGTTTTACTGGGGTGTGGCCTGGAGTGTCGTCCTCGCTGTAGTTGACAGGGGGCTGTTTCGTGCGTTTAGGGCGGGTGTCATGGTGCTGTTTGATGTGCTTCTTTTGCCACTCAGCCATGGCCATGTCGCTCATCTTGCGGTTCGCCTGTACGACTAGGGCATGGACGTCCTTACCGGAGCCGGGGAGCGGACGGCCGTGGGGATCGACACCCAGCTCTTCACCAGCCTTCCGGTCCTCTCGGAGGTTGTAGTGCGCAATAGCAAGAAGGTAGGCAAGGAGTGGTGGCGACTGGAGGGGATTGGGTCCATGCGGACGGGGATTGACATGTTCGCCATTGGTGCGGCGGCCGAACGACTTAGAGAAAAATACGGCGGGGCGGTCATCCTTCAGTCCGAGCGTCTCATACGTCACAAGAATGTGCCTGTTACCGTTCGAGAAGAGGCCATATCGGGTATGCGACTCGTATGCGTAAGAAACGGCCTGGACAGCGGCCATGAGGATGCGTTCCACCATATCGATACGGCGAGGGAGATCGTCATTCGTTTTCCATCGAGACGGTGGGTTCACGGATACTCCAGCCGTCTTGTTGCCTTTCTTGTCGGCGTGCACATAAAACCCTCCGTTACCTCCTTGGTCCCAGAACTCATCGAAGACGTCGAGGGCCGCGTCCGAGAAAGACTCCTCGACCTTATACTCGCACGTAGATGCTACAGTCCTCGTGGTGGCGGTTATCCCCTTGGTACGAAAGGCAATGCCGAGGTCGATCTTGCTGTCACTTTCTGTCGAGACCAGTTGGATCTCAGTCTGGAGTGCTGGTGACTGGTTGGGATGTAGCCTTCCGAGCACCTCAGAGGCGAGGGTGACGAAATCAGCATACTCGTCACCCACAAGCTGCCACTCGTTCCGTAATGGGCCAGATCGAACAGGCACCTGAACTCCTTGGTTACGGTAGTCGAGAACCTCCCTCAGACCCGGAGCGTGAAACCCGTCGAGTTCGTGGAACAGTCCAACGACCATCTTGTCAACGTCGGCAATCGTAGCTGGCCGGAGCCATATGTACCGTGCCAAATTGGTGTTGTCTGCCTCCGGGACCTTTAACTCGGGAGCGTGCTTCCAAAAGCGGAACATCAACGGCTTTACGGTGAGTTCAGGCGGCACGCCAGGTTTCGGATCTTTGAAAGGTTGGCGTAAAGGGCTATCAAAGGTCTTGAGACATGTGCCGAGTGAGGACGAAGATAGTTTTGGATGCGCAGGAGGAGTCAGGAGTTGGCCCTTTTGCATTTGCTGATGATAGGGTGCATTGGGCGGTTGCTGGGCGGGTTCAGTCGAGGTGAGGTCGGGAGTCACCCATTGAGACGGGATTGATTGAGAAGCAAGGGGTCGCGCAGGAGTTGAGTGCGCTGGATGGGATGACGAAGGGCTTCGATGTGGTGGACCAGGTGTGCTCCAGGCAGAAGCAGTGGGTCTATAATCAGCCGTCGGATCTCAAGCACAATTGCCCACAGACACTAACTGTGGGGGTATCCCATACTGTCCACCGTGTTCAGCTGCATCCACCGGCCGCGATGGCCGCTCCTTCTTCTTCCATAGGCTCTTGATGCCTGAAATTGGACTGATGGGCATTGTAACCCGGTTGGTTGACCGAGAACGTGAGAGAGAGGAGAAAGTGCCGCAAAGGACAAAGTGATGAAGAGAGCAGAGTGATGAAGACGAGAGAGGGTGAATAGGATGCAGGAGAGTAACACTGGGCGGGGCGGTATGGTGCCCAGTGCGGTGCGGAGTTCTTTCACGTGATGGCCCTCGAACAGTGAACTGCTCCGTACCCGTGGATGCAGCGCCTTGCCGCGCCTCACATGTGCCGCGGCCTTTAGGCACGTAGCACACCCTCATTCTGTATACAGAGGTACGGTGGTCCCGCGTTGGCCTCAGGACTAGAGGTGATGAAGAAGGTTGAACTTGATACGCTAGGGGCCAAGTCATGAACGGAATTATGTAAAGTGCCACAAGGTCACAAGCCTGCCACAAAGGCCACATCGCTCGGAACAATATATTTACGTAATTATCCAACACCAGCCATCCTCTACCGCCTCCACTCCATGTCGAAAAACAACAAACAAAACAACAATGAATGCATGGGTTTTCTGTTCTTAGTTCTTATAAACATCACGACACTCACCACCCATCCCTATCCCACGTACTACGACGTTTGTCATTCTTGGTTCACCCTTTGATCCTCACAATCTCTATCACAATGTCTTTCCGTCACCAACCCGCCCATGACTGTGATCCGCCAGCGTGGAAACGGGACCCTTATTATCCAAAGTATCCTACGTTGTCGCGGACCTTTCCTCCGTCTGGCCGAGACCGACAATTCTGGAACGCTGATAGCCGTCCTAAGACCCACAGCGACAAGGAGCTCCAATTTGCCATGCATCAGGCCTCCACAGAGTGGTGTGACGCTCGCGACGGAATGTGGTCCTGGGACAACATTGACGACGTTTGCTTTTGTCTCGCGGTCTTTGACCAGATTGACGACCAGTGAGTTCCTCCCTATGTTTTGCATCTCACAACCAGTCTCGAGGACGCCTCTGAATACCGCAACGTGTGCTGGTCGCTTGACAGGCTTCATACACATGACTACACTCCTCCGCCAAGGACTCCGTGCCATGCCGTGTGGGCCGAAGTGTGGTCACTTATACCAGCCGTGTACGAGCAGGTATGTTCTGCCACGCTACGTTAAGCTGACCTCAGGCTTCTGTCCAGCTTCCTCGACAGGCTCCTCCTCTACCTGTCGTCACCGTCTTCGTGATGGACGCCATCAGGTGGGCAACATGGTTGCACAAGGGTTTTTTTATCGGTGAAACCTCACTTCTTCAACCGCTTGCGCTCGACGAGGACCGTCTTGGACGTTTCACTCGTGCAAACCGCGGTTGGACCTCCTGTGAATATGTCTGGGGTTCAGACGGCAGGAAGCATCTTGAAATCAAATCGTATCCCGGACGCATACCTCCTCCGTTTCCCGACCCTATCGAGCCACCCAACCGTTCAGCATCCGATGTCCATCCCGAGTCTACATCCTCGCCGGACATTCCCTCCATGCCCTCTATCACTGTCGAGGCACCGACTCCTCTGCGACCTTCCCACGCATCCGGTAAATCCCTCGTGCAAGATCGGGCAGTCGAGGCCGCGGCACCACAGCGCCCGCTCGATCGTCTTCCTGCTCCCGTTGCCTCGCCCCAAGCGCCCCCTCCTCAGAGGCGCCCTCTCGGGGACCGCACGGATAATGTCCCTGCTACTGCTGCTGCATCCACGGAATCCACGGACAAGCCTCAACTGGCCAAGGACAAGATTAAGCCGCCCAGTGACAAGCCGAAAACCAAGCGCACGTTCGAACGACTCGGCTTCATGCGGCCCAAGAGGAGTAGCGTGCCGGCGTGACCTCGAGCATTGGATCGGAAGGACAATGGTGGCATGCGGCGGTGCGAGAAGGGCGACAGTAGTCGTTCCCATATGTATCAATAGTTAGGTACTTGAGCGAGCGTGTACTTTTGCACATCGTGCAATAACAGGCACAGAAAGTTGATGGATGGCGTCTCAGAGAATCGAACTCCCGTCCGACAGGTTGTGGCCTTGAGGTGAAGGTGTGGCGGAAGTATTGCCACGTGAAAGATTTTGTACGTGTCATTGGGACAATTCACACGTGAGGTCTGGATGCGGGGGAATTGATAATTGATAATACACTCAGCCACGTGGACAAGTCACTGCATGCATGGATGCATTGCGCCATTGCCGGTGGGATTGCACGGGTGTACAAGTTGTGCGGCCCCTCGATTGTCGATTGTCCTCGAAGTCATCGATACAACCACCACCTACAACCTGTCAACCACTCCCCATAAGAGTCGACTTGCTTTCTCCCCATCGCCATTGACATCGAGTCGACACTCTACAGCCACTCTCGGCTCGACAGCGACCTCCTTTACCCCCACAGCCTTTGTGCTTTCCAATCGCCTTCATCAGCCACCACGCAGCTGCGTGCCCGATCACCCCCATCCCATCGCCTCGACTCGCGTCGCCCTCCCCACCGACTCGATGGCAACCATGTCCGCCCTGCCTTTGACACCGCAGCGTGCTCCACCACCGCACATGAACTTGACCCCATCGCCTGCTGGCCCTTCATCATTACCAGCCGACGACGATGAGAATGGCGAGGAGAACATCTTCCGCGATATGCCCTTTGAGGAGGTCCTCGAAGACTTGAACGCGCGTTTCCTCGTCAACCTGCCCGAGGAAGAGACGAGCCTTGTGCGCGTCTACTGGCAGGCAGAACAGGCCCACTGGTTTTACGAAGACTACCTGCGACCTCTCAACCCGCTCCTCCCTTCGTTGTCCCAGCGACAGTTTACCCACCTCATCATTGCGTCGTCGCCCCTCTACGGAGGTCTGGGCGAGGAGATTGACTATGATGCCGTCTGGGAAGAATACTGCGCATACAAGAAGATGGTGCCGTGCTGCGGTGCAATCATCATCTCGTCGTCGGGCGACAAGGTCCTCATGGTGCGCGGGTGGAAGTCGAACGCGGGTTGGTGCTTTCCCCGAGGCAAGATCAACTCGGCAGAATCCGAAGTGGCCTGTGCGATTCGAGAGGTGAGTCGGCGTAGGGGTGGTGCAAAACTAACAGTTTCTAGGTGGAAGAAGAAACGGGCTTTGACCTCTCTGGCAGCATCAGCCCCAACGACTTTGTCAAGACGCAGATCAACGCGCAGGAGATTACAATGTTCCTCGTCAAGGACATTGACGAGTCGACCGTCTTTGAGACGCAGACGCGCAAGGAGATTGGCGCCATTGAGTGGGTGCCGTTTTACGAGCTTCCGACGTGGTCGGCCAAGAAGGGCCCCAAGCGGACAGGCGGCAAAGGCCAGAAGCGCTTCTACAACGTGACACCCTTTGTTGGGCCGTTGAAGAAGTGGCTTGTCAAGAACGGCATTAACCCGTACCCACCGCGCAAGCAGCGCGCCGCCGACCGCGAGCAGCGCGAACCCCCATCAATCGGTCGTCAACTCCAGCCGTTCACCTTTGACGACACTCCCACACCTGCTGCGGCACATGGCTCCCTTCATGCCAACCACCCCGGCCACCACCACCCGACGACAACCCTCGACCATCTCTTTGCCAAGTTTATTCAAAAGGATGACAACGTCGTCGCGCTCGAGAGCGATACTGCGCGCACGCTCGACCACATGTTTGGCGATCTCAACGTCAACGGCGGGAGCTCTACTTCTGCGCAGCAGCAGGAAAGCGACAACGACGCCCTTGAACGCTTGCTCGGCAACATTGGCACCGTACCGGGCACTCCTCCCGCACCAACGCGCGACCCCAAACAGTCCAAACTACTCGCGGTGTTAAATGCGCCCCAAACGAACGCTGCGCCTACGTCCCCACCCCGGTCCGCACATCAAACGTCCCTGTTATCGCTTCTGGGAGGCCCGTCTGCAACGGCCTCGGCGCATACGCCCCCGCCTCTGCAAGTACCGGCGGGTGCAGAGGAGCAGCGTCTCCAGCGGCAGCAGGCTCTGCTCGACTCGCTCTTTGCGTCTGAGCCCACACCCCCAACGCCGCCGGCACCGACAAACCGCCCCCAGTCGGCTCACAGCGTGACGAGCAGCTTAATGTCCCCCATGCCGCCGCTTCCGCCCTCTCAGACGCAGACATGGTACGGCACCCCGCAGCGACAGCTCGCGCCGTCGCCGTCGCCACAGGCGTTTGCACCGCGCGTTGGGCAAGCCGGCCAGCCTCCCAACACGCAGTCTCTTGGCCAGCCATTCGCCCAGTCGTTCAACCAGCCCAACCTTCCCGTCACTCCGCCCCGACAGGCTCAACCTGGGCAGTACGCCAACGGCCCCAATGTCAGCAACCACCAGCGTGCGCTCCTTGGTACGCTCTTTGGTGCAAAACAGCCGGCCCATCAGAGTCCCCCACAGGTATACGGCACCCCTCCTGGCGCGACTCAACCATCCCCAGCCGCTACGGCACCCCCACCCCCTTCGGTCCAACCTTACGGCCAGCAAGGCCCAGCGCCACAGGCTCCCCCCGCCGGGCCATATGCCTCCCAGCCAGCGCCAGGTTATGGCCTGAACGGGCAGCCTGGCCAGTGGCGCCCCTTTGGCATCCCCGGTCAGCCAGGCCAGCCTCCCATGCCGGGTCAGTACACGGCTGGCCCGCCTGTTCCTGCCGGCCATGGTGCACCTCCGTTTGGTGCTCAGCCTGGCCAGCCCGGCGCTGTCCGCCCCTACGGCCAGTACCCCCCCTGGCCCAGCCCCAACGGCCTCGCCGGTCCGGGCCCTAACGGCATCGGCGCCAATGGTCCGCCTGCAAACCAGCCCATGTCCATCCCCGTGCCGTTCCAGTACCAGCAGCCAATGTTCCGTCCCCCTGGGCCCCCAGGCTACCCCTATCAACCGCCGCAGGTGCCTTCCGCGCAGCTCGGCGCGGTATCCGCGACCTTGCAGCCCCAGGTCGCAAACCAGGTCACGCCGTCGCCGTCCCAGCCGCAGCATCAGGTGCAGCAACCCGCGTCTGCCCGGCCCCGGCACCTCTCCCCGCAGCCTCCGCAGCCGAGCCAGCCCGACCAGCACCCCCCGCCCAACCTCGCGACCCAGCAGACGTCCCCGAGCGCAGTGTACCAGCCCGTGCCGCGCCCGCCCGTCGGCGGCGGCCTCCTCGGCCTCATGGGCGGGGCTGAGACCTAGTGTGTGCGTCGTGGTACACGCTGGCGCGTCTGCCATCGCTGTGTGGGGTGCCAGCGCGGGGTGAAAGTGTGTGACTGTGTCGTTCCAGGTGTGTGCAAGCGATCTGCTGGGACGTGGAACCGTGGAACCGTGGCGTGGTATAGCGTGTGAAGCCAGAGCAGAGTGAGCAGAGTTTGTCGTAGAGTTTAGCAGGTTGAGGAGTAGTGTCGTAGTATAGAGGAGAGGGTGATCTGTGTGCATGCATCGAGTCGAGATAGATTTGGTGATGGCTTGACCACGCTCAAACTGACGCATCTGCTCTCACGCACAGCATGGCATTATAACTCCACGACGATAATAGGCGTACAACCCAGTGTCCATCCTCTACTGCTTCTTCATGTCCGCCAAGACCACGGCGGGGCTGTCGAGCGTGGACGGCGAGCGCTGGTTGGACCACTGGTCCGATGGCGAGCGCTGGTCGGACGGCGACGAGAGCGTCCCGGGGCCAGCACCGGGGTAGGCGCCGTGCTGTGCGCCGAGCGCATAGACGTCGGCGGTGTAGTCTTGCAGGTGGGACTGCAATGGAGGCAGGGGAGGAAGCACGTGTGGCAGCTGAGTGTGGTGGTGCTGTGCCGAGGGACCTGGCGCGGGCATTCCCGGGTAAGGGGGGAGCGACTCGCTCGTCTGCGCCAGATGCGGGTGTGCGGCCTGTGGCGCGAGTTGGGCCTGCTTGGCCGCCTGCGGCGAGAGGGGTGGATACTGGCCGCCAGCGTACTGGGTGCTCGTGTATGCGTTATGCTCGACGGGCGAGAGATACTGCCCCGAGCTCGAGGATGGGTACGCCTGCAACGGTTGTGGGTACGGCGTGACATAGCCCGTTTCGCCAGGCCGCGCCGCACGGGCGTCCCTGTGCACGTTTGCGTCCGACGCGATGCGTTCCATGCGCACGCCTAGCTCGGGCTTGGGCCCGTCAATGTCCATACGCGCGTGCGGGTGCTCGAGGCGCGCGAGGTCGGACAGGCTCGTGCGCCATGCTGCGCGCATGCCGAAGCGCGAGGCGTACACTGCTTCCACCATGGCCCAGACGAAGAGCTGGTGTTAGTGGGTGATGCTGGGATGTGATGCGAGGCTGTTGTGCGCGACACACTCAAGTGGACCGACGAGCTCGCCCCACGAGGACTGACTCGTCACCGTGCGCGCCTAGACGAATGTCGTGAAGTATGGGACAAGATGAAGGGCACGTACCAGGACAATCTCGACCCACCCGACGGACAGGGCACAGATGCACATTCTGCGAGTGAGCATGGTTGTCACCAGTTACACCTCGCTTCCCCTGGCTCGCCCAGGTTACTACCCACGCCCGTGTTCGTGCACTCACGCTCTCTCAAACGGTGTGTACGTCTGAAAAGTGTCCAATGGGCTTTCGCGCATGAACGCGCTCACGAGCGCACCGTTGGCACCGATGCCAAAGACGATGAGGAGTGTAAGGGCGAGCAGGTCGGCGCCGACGCTGGCTAGTATGCCCGAGGTGAAGCATCGTGCAATGAAGCTGGTTGTCAGTAGGAGTCGTCCCCAACAACAGCCCTGGACTCACCTGACCACAAGGTAGAGAGCCACAAAGATGCCCCAGACGATGAGCGCGTAGAGTGGAGGGAGGACATTGGACTCGCGATGCCAGAGCGTATAGTAGCTGATCGTGACGCCCGTGAGCGCAACGACGGCGCACGCGCCGACGAGCGCAAAGCTCAGCACGACGGTCTGTTGGGTGTTGAGGCCCATGGGGGCATTTGTCGATCGTGTGGATGGTCAGTGGCGGCAACAAGCAAGAGCTGGGTGAGTGAGCAACGACGAGTGTTGCGAGGCGCGGAGCGCAGCGGCGATACACTTCTGCATGGCACATCCGCGCCATCCATGCATGGAAGCGGGCGCGGAGGCGGTACGCGCTAGTTGTCAGCGGTGTAACTCTGAAGGTTTGGAGCGTCCGACTCGATGGAGGAGCAGGCGATACCAGGGGCGAAGACGCCAAGGACGTTTGTCGGCAGCACCAACACAAGGCGGGCACCGAGGGCCGCAACCCCGCACCCCGCACTCTGCCACATTCTCCCTTTGCGACGTCATTGTTGACAGTTCAGCGGTACTTGCCGCTGATTAGGCATGCAGTTGATTGTGTAAGTTGGTTGGAATGCTTGGATTCACGCCTATATGAATTTGTAAATTTCACGGTGGAGGTGGGGATTACCGCATGGAGCAATTGCCGTTTTGAGAAAAGGGACCCAGGGACATGTGCGCAGTGTGCACAGCATTTGAAATTCACGTCCCTCATTTCCCTTAATTTGTGTCAGATCCAAGTACGCAATACGTAACGCACCCACGCCTGGGTACCTGGGTGGCGACAGCTGCGGATGCCATGTGGTGGGCACAGAGCTGCCAGAGATTAGATGCAGCCTTGGATGCTAAGCGCGCGTAGCGCGTAGCGCGCATAGGAACCGTGTCACAAGAGCGATCCAGCGTCGCAGCGTCCCAGGGCGCCACATTATGCATACTGGGTCCTGGAATCGCGATGGACGTCAGAGATGCCAGCTACCAACCCAAAAGTCGATGATGATGATGACCATAGTCGATGCTGGATCTGCACAAACAAACAATGGGCCCATCAATCCAAGCACAAAGGCAGGTCAAAAATCCACTCGTTCTATCGCAATGTGCCTACGTGCATCCACTGCACTCAAGCCACCTCCACTACTCCATCCCTTGCTCACCATTTCTCAAAATCCCTGTCGCCCTCTCCTCGCATCGCACTCCAAGCACCCCCATCGCTCTTGTCCGACTCTGGCCACAGCCAGAAACCGCATGCAGGACCACAACGACCCTCACAGTCGCCCTATCGTTACCCCCTCTTGACATCACAACGCTGCACACCGCAGAGCGCCTCTCATCCGCCACGGCACGGCTCGACCCTCAATGCCTCCACTCTCACCCAACAAGGCAGAATCCCCCCATGCCATACTGTACAGCCCCACAGCAGGACGCGTCCTGCAGAAGACCCGGGATGTAATGCCGTCCCCCAGCTACTGTCACGAAGCGCGACGCGTTCCCACGCGCTGGGTGGTACGCGTGTAACAGTCAGTGGCAACGTGTTCATCTCTTTTTCTCAGTCCATCATCATCACCCTCCCCCCCCCCCATCCACCCATCCATCCACCCATCCACCCCTCGCCCTCGCCCTCGCCTTCTACCCCTTGTTCGCCGTCGACAGCTACAACCTCGTCAGCGAACTTTTTAAAAGGAACAAGCAACAATGGCCACCACTGCCACCGAAGCGATCAACGCGGCGCGCTTCCGCGCGATCACAGTGCTCTTGGCCGCTTTCTCGCTCACCATCCACAACGCTGACATGATCGAGGCGCGTGTCAAGCTCCCGGCCCTTCTCGCTTTGTACGCCCTGCTCAAGGGGCGCGGCCATGTCGATTTTCGCCTCAAGGCGCGCTCTGTCCTTTTCGCGAAGCATGTCATTCGTGAGCTCGTTCAGGAGCTCAACGGCCCCGATTTCCTCATTTACGACGTCTCTATCGACAGGCAGGCACAGAAGGTCGGCGATCTGCTCGTCTTTAATGCGCTCCACGGCCACCTTGTTGTAGTGCTGCTGAACATGGCTGCCAACAACATTGCGGGTGCTGCCCCCCCGGCCCCAGCCTTGCCCGTTTCCCCCCCTCCCCCTCCCCCTCCTGCCCCCGTCGCTCCCCTCCCTCCCCAGCCGCCCACCACGGACGGCCACGGCCCGAGCCCCAGCCACCCGGACGACACCGACGTCACGCCCGTCCTCCCCGCCCTCCTCAACATTGACCGTGACCAGGGCCCTGCTCCGAAGAGTGAGTCCAGTGATCATAAGAAAACATCAGCACACTAACTCTTAAGCTACCAAGGTCGATGCCAAGTACAACCCCGACGGTCAGGACAAGACGGCCAGCGACGCGCTCCTCAACATCCTTGGCCGTTCCCGTGAGTCTCTTGATAATCAGACACCTCGGCCATCCACTAACACTCCAGCCATCACCAAGGACAAGACCGTCGACAAGGCCCCCGTCCCGCGCCAGAAGAAGAAGAAGCTCGTGTCCAAGATCTTCACCTTCGGCAAGGCCGTCATGGGCTTTGGCCCTTTCAACGAGGCTGGTGGTGGCGGTACGTTTGCAGGACCCACTGTGTCAGCTACTAACGCCTCAGACGCACACGGCTAAGCAATTCCTCACCCTAACCCTTCAAGCGACTCATATACCCCGGTTTGCCAGCGAACTACACGGATCGCAATTATACCCCCGATACACGAACAAGATACCTGAGCCAATATACCCGGCAGCATACCCAGACTCGGACCCGCCAACTATGTAAAGTAGTGTAATACAAAACGGAAAAAGTGAGTTTACCTTGCGTGTCTGGTACATGTTCTTCATTGACTCACATTCTCAGAACAAAAAAAAAAAAAAAAAAAAAAAAAAAAGACAGACAGACGGACGGACAAGGCAACACGACGAAACTCACACATGTAGGGCGTGGTGGCCCGCGTTAAGGCTCGTAGGTGTCGTCAGTGAGTTCCTTGGTGCTGCTCGACTCCCCCATCCCGTTCTTCAATGACTGACAGTACGAGATTCAATCAAATCTTTCTACCTCACACATACGTACTTGGGCGAACGCGCCCTTGAGCAGGAAGACAAAGACTCGATTGACAGAATCCAAGAGCAAGCCACACAGCGCGACACAGTAGGGCGCAGCGAAAGGGGGGCGTGAAAAGGTTGTACCCGTTCCAGTGAGTTCCTTGGTGTTGCTCAAGCGCTTGAGACCGTTCTTCAGTGACTGACAGCACAAGGCCAGAGCTTTTATTCTCGCGCATGACTTACTTGGGCGAAATCGCCCTCGAGCCGAGACCATGAATGACTCCAAGGAACAAGCAATCTTACCCAGCAGCTGTGCCGCGCCGCGTGGCGAGGAGAAGTGTGGGGAGGAGATGAGGACGCGGAGTCTGTATACCCAATAAAGATACCCATATACCCTAATGCACGGAGTAGACAGAAAATCAGAGTGTACAACCAACTAACCTAGCCATTGCATTGCCAACCGGGGCACTACACTCACACTCAACTCAATTCACCTCGCCAATCCTGCAGACCTCCACGCCACAAAGCTGAAAGATACGGCCATACTGACGCTGGAGACCCTTGAGGTGCACGAGGTGGCTCTTTTCCGTCTCGTACTTGATCTTGCTCTTTTCCACCTGGTGGCGTAGGTTAACAATCTTGTTCTGCACCTTGTTGAGCTCGTCAAGCTCCAGGGACGCGAGACGAAGGTCTTCCACCTTTGCCGCACGGCCACGAACAAGGGTGCGTGCCCGGGCATGCTCGATCTTGGTCTGGCTCTCGTACACGTCGAGCAAGTCTTCCATCTTCTGGAGATGCTTGCCCTCCGAATCGAGCTTGTCCATCTCGTGCGCCACCTCCTCCGACAGGTCCATCATGACTGCGACGCCCTCCTCGAGCTCGTCTGTCCAAGCGCCGGCTTCGGTGGCTTTGAGGTGGCGATAGAACGCCAGCGCCCACGGGAGGTATCGGCTGAGGATTTCGACGCGTTGGCCGACGATGCTGTCCACCACCCAATCGTTTTTGGTCTTCTGCTTCTCGACTTCCGTGGAGGATGGAGTGTTGCTCGGCGAGGTGCTGCCGGGCGAGTGTGGACGGGGGATCGTGTCGTCGACAAGACTCTCGGAGGCTGGTGGTGATGGTGAGTCCGAAGTGGCCGGTGAAGTCTCGAGTGATGGCGAGCTCGAGGAAGGCAACTGGTCAAGAATGTCTTCTGAGTTGGTGTCTGAATGGGTGGTCAGCACTGACAACCATTGCAACTCACTGCTCGGGGCCACCATGGCGTCTGACTCCACGGGGAGGTCTTGCTCGTCGATGAGAGACATGGTGAGTGATTGTGGAGAATGAGAAAGAGACAAGACTTGGGCATCTGATATACCATGTGAGAACGCGGTGTGGGTACGTGAGTGGCGAGGACCTGTGATGGGAGGGCAAAGGGTGTGATGAGAGGTGTTGACCACAACCCCATTGTTGACACCCGCCACCCCGCACACCCGACGCCGGTGGCACCGGGGCAATGCCACACTCGAAGGCTATCACCCTTAAACAACAAGCACGACACCTTCCTCTATCACCGCCACCTTTGTCTTGTGGTTGCTCGGCGCCCCCACCACTTCCTCCGTCCGTGCACGTCGGAGTTGGACAACAAAATGAAATTCCTACGCGCCTACCCTTACACAGCCGCTGAACCGTGCGCGCTATTGTTCCTGCCTTCCTCGCTACCGCCACCGACCGACTCGCCACCCGTTATTGTGCATTGTGCGTCCATGCTACCGCCACCGCCACGGCGCGCTGATCACTTCGGTCATGCGGTACCTCGGCACCACTATTGAGGTCTACCCGTGCACCTCGGAGCTGAAAAACAGGGTTGTGCTCACCTTGCTCAACACCGCCTCACCACCGGTTGCCATTGTGCACCATTGTGCACCAATGTTCAACCAACATCACCATTGTCACTCGACCACCGCATTGTCACCGCCTGCGACAGTGGACTCACCACTCACCGCTTCATTGTTCTTTATCGCCTGCAGACTACGACAGCCTCCAGCTCACCGCTCTCTCTCTTGTCCCTCTGCAAACTTTGGCATGCATGGGGGCCAGCATGCTCAACACCGCCATGCATGCACATGGTCTGGCAGTGTACATAAAGCAGCGGCCTAACCCCACTCCTAACCACCAACCTCTCACACCACTTCCCTTCCTCCCTCACCAACTCTTTCCAACCATGCTGCAATCCTTACGCTCCACGGTGACGTCTCCCTTCAGGTACGTCCTCATTGGCCCACCACCGCCGGGGAGCTTGGCTGATATGGGACCAGGACCTCGGCCGCTGAGAAAAGCTCCGACTCTCCACGCACGTCCCTCCCACCCAAGTCAAGCTCGCCCAGGCGCAAGTTCACCTGGGACCGTTTCAGAGAATGGAACGACAAGCAGCCCAAGCTCGAGGTAGGCTCTAGATCCATCGTCTGCCATACACCGCCCGAACCTCGATGCTGACGACAGGCAAACATCACCATCGCGAGCTGCATCGAACCCCGCCAGAAGTGGATCAGTATCGGGTTATACAACGAACAGCCCGATTCTCCCGCCGCGCGGCATGCCAAGGAGGTTGCCGAGAAGCGAGCGAAGACCAAGGCAAAGGCGGCGAGTCTCATCAAGGCCAACAACGAAGCGTTCCAGGAAGTGCGCTCTGCGCATACGGGCCTAAGCACACTGCTGGTGTGGGCCGAGACGGCGTACGACAGGGTCGACAAGTTGTTGCACGACAAGAACAAGATGATGAAGCCGCTGAATGCTCTGCGTGACGACCTGTTCTTGGGAATCAACCAGCATCTCAAGCCAGTGAGTACTGGAGCGGCTGGGTCAGTGCAGGTGTCCAAGCTGACTCTAGGTACCGTGCAATCAGTGCCTCAGGGCGGGCTTCAAAGTCGGCGTGGACAAGTGCACGCATGTTGGGTCGGATCGTGCGCGGGCCAGATAATAGTCCTGTTGGCTCCCTCGTGTGGTTTCCCTTGTCGGGAGAATGGGAGCTGCAGTAGTCAGGAATGCACCGATTGATTCAAACTGCGTACGTGCAGACCACGAAGGAGAGCTGCCTCGGATGGCGGTTACTTCGGCACCAGGTGCACACGCGTCTGCCCCATTAACACCATCCGCCGGAAATCTCACAAAGATCCTCCCGGGTATCACATATCACTACAACAGATTACCATCTCGCGCAACTTGAGGTATTAGATCGCAATTTCTGCGCCCTCCGTCTCAGCCGTCCCATCGACGAAAGCAGGGAGAGGCAGCCTAGCCTTGCCAGCGCGACCGGCCTTCATGGCAAGCGGCAACGACGGCTCCTGGATGGTCGCGAAGTCGAGGTCGAGATCGTCTGGCGATGTGAAGCGATTGGGGAATGTGAGACCGGTGGGACGAGTCTTGGCCAGCGTACGGAAGATGAGCGACTGGGACTGGACAAAGAAGGGCTTGACAGGGGTGCCGAGTACGATCGAATCGACGGAGTCGTCACCGACCGAGAGGTCGAATGACGAGTCCGAGTCGTCCAGGTGGTCCGTGCTGAGGTCGGGCGGCAAGTCGGAGGTAGCCGGGTCGCCGTGCGTGGAGGTGGAGGGCGATTCTGGGGTAGCAGCGACGGTGGAGGACTTCTGGGTGTGGTCGGGGGTAGAGGTGGCAGAGGTGTCGTTGTCTATGACAGGCGGAGCAGATTGTTCGGGCGTGGACGGCGTCACAACGGATGAGGTAGCTTCCATACCGCCTTGCACATCGTCGTTCTTGCACTCCTCGTCGGCTTTCTTCTTTTGGCCGAGTACGTTGTCCAACAGTGCAAGGCGGTGGGAGAGGTCCTGGGCGTCGGTGTCAAAGATAGGTGTGGGGCGGGCCTGCAGACCAACCACAGGGGACGTTTGAGCCGGGGTAACTGGCGAGCTGTTGGGAGCGACAGGACGCGGAGGAAGCTCGAGTGAGAGCCGCTTGTTCTTTGGCTGAGGGC
This sequence comes from Pascua sp. PH4015B, assembly GCA_025502685.1. Classification (NCBI taxonomy): domain Eukaryota; kingdom Fungi; phylum Basidiomycota; class Tremellomycetes; order Trichosporonales; family Trichosporonaceae; genus Pascua; species Pascua sp. PH4015B. The sequence continues at coordinate 1,190 of JAMFRD010000095.1, read as the reverse complement.
CTCGGGCTTTGACCATGGCAACAATGCGGAGCGGGCGGAGTTTGGGCTTGGTCTGGTACGCAGTCGCAACTCCGTTGAGCGAGTGCGTGGCGTTTGCATTGCGGGTGCCGTTGGGCTGCGACGAGGTCATGGACATGTGCTCCTCGGGGCATATGTTGCCTTCGGTTTCGTCCTCGCCGGACCGGGTGGTCGGCATCGCGACGTTGGTGGCGACGTTACAGACGTCCGTAGAAGCGAGGTCATTCTGTGCGGGCCCCGCGTTGACATTGATGTCTAGAGCGAAGCGCTGCAAAAGTTCCCGACGCTCACGGAGGTCTGACAGCTTGCTGTCAATGTCCCGCAGGTTGCGGGACATAAGACGAAGGGAGTCGCTGAAGTCTATAGAGGTGTTGCGCGCACTGTGGATCTCGTGGAGCCGTTTGACGCGGTTGCGAACCATTTCCTCATAGCGGAAGATCCGCTCGTCCAACATCCCCATCTCGGCAGCTGCAGAGTTCTGAAAGTCCATGAGCTCGTCCTTTGGCAAGGGCGAAAACAGACTGTTGGTTAGCGTCGGCTAGATTCTTGTGTTCAGAGAGGTTCTTCGGGGGTCGGGATGCACTAGTAATGGACAACAAGTAGTCCAGACCCTCCCATCACAGGTCCTCAAACTCACCGGCTGATAGTGCCATCGGACACGGTATCCCCATACGTGTCTTGCGTCTCTTCGCGCAGGGGGGGGCCCGACGTTGCCGACGGGCGACCGGGGACAGTGAATGTACGTGTCGCTAGCCTGTGGATGTCAGCGCCAGGGCGAGGTGGGGCGTATCTACAGGACACGTACCAGTATAGCAGGGTAAACAACGATGCAATGACGGTCTGCATGGTGTATCAGATGCCAAGGGTGAGTGGTCGAGTTGGGAATGCGGTGGCGTGGGTGGCAATGTGTGGTCAATGGTAAGAAGAGTGAGGTAGTTGGTTGGGTTGTGTTCTCCCCCCCCCGTCGTACTTATATCATGCTGTCCAGGAGCTGTCCTGTGACACCAGTGCGGTGGTGGTGGGTCGTGTTGAACTTGACAAGGCGTTGAAGGCAGATTTCTGGCGTGACTGTGATGGGCGTTGGTGGTAAACACAAACACACACACACACACACACACACACACACACACACACACACACACACACACACACACACACACACACACACACAC
>JAMFRD010000094.1:0-93358 GCA_025502685.1 Pascua sp. PH4015B | reverse complement strand
CCCCACAGGGTTTGGTGGGGGTTGGTTTTGCCCTTGCGGGCCCCCCCCCCCCCCCCCCGGCGCCCCTGCCCGCCCGACCCCACCCCCCCCCCCCCCCGCGGACCCGCACCGCAGAGACTCGGTAGAGACATATTCCGGCGTTACAGGACACCGATACACCCCAGAACGGAGCAACATCGACCCCGCGTCCCATGACCAAGGGTAATCAGTAGTCCTTCCCCTTGAGTACATGTACGGGAGCAAGTGGTGCCAGCCGGTGGCAGTCCCAGTAGCAACACCGGCCGGAGGGTGGTGGGAAAGCAGTAGCGTATTGGCCTGAGAACATCGCAAAGAGCAAACAGCCCCGACACCAGCACAACTCACGGTCGAGGTGCCAGTGGCTCAACACCAGCGCGTCGAGGTTATCGAGCCGTGCACCCATGGAAGCGACATTGCGGTCGATGCTGAGGTGCTCGGGGCCCGCGTCGAAGAGGACGTGGAACTCGCGGTCGCCGATGGTCGTGGTCTGGTGTTAGGTGTGAGAGGTGGTCAGGGAGACATGTTGGGACAGGGACCGTAGTGTAGTGGGCTTGCCAGATACAGGGTTATTCAGAGCTCAGAGTCGTGCGTGCCAGCACAACATGTGTACTGCCAGATGCCAACCGGCCAGACGAGTACATGACAGAGACCCAGACCGGCATCAGACATACACCCCATTGACCCTGCGGCCCACACCACCCACTCACAATCAAGATACTCAGTCCATGAGCACCACAGCAAAAGTCCTGGAAGCGCGTGAGCGGGAGGCCCGTGAGCTCGTCCTTGGGGCAGTGTCCCGACGCAATGTGCTGCGCCGTTTCGTGCGTGAACCCGGGCGGGAGGCGGGCGAGGCGCTCAATGTCTGGTGTTAGGTGGTAAGAGGCGTGTGGGACGTTGGGCAAGACGAGTCGGGGTTGGGTCATTGGATCACGATCCGGTGTGGGACACCCATTGGAAGCCAGCTGGTACGCAGGGGCACTACTGCTGAATGGGCGGTTCGTTGCAAGCACGTTTCGGTGGTTTTCCGCAGTAGCCATGGACTAGACGTACTGTTGTCCACAAGGACGAGGAACTCGAGCTTGTCGACGCGTGGTGGGAGCATGGTCAATGGTGGTAAGAGAGGTTGGTTGGTGCAACTGTTCTTATACCAGAGAGGTCTGTGGGCGATGATGACGTCTGGGTGTGCCGGATATCCATGTTCGGCCGAGCGTGGCGTTCCGAATGGAAGCGAACAAGGACTCCAGTTGGCGTGTCTCGTGCCATGCCTTGTTTGGCGACATGCACTGCATGCAAGGACGCACGACTGAGGAATCGTGCATGCATGGACACATGACTGAGAATTCGGACATGTCTGACAGGTATTCGGAGTGATACATGCAACGGCGAGAATACAGGATCGTTGAGCACGGACAGGAACCAAACAAGAGAAAATGGAGGATGCAGGTTAAGTCCTCCCATCAGCTTGCCTCGGTATCCGCCTCGTTTGTGTCGGTTGCGCGTTGGCGGCGGATAAAGATGAGGCGGAGCACGACTGCACGACCACCGACGAGAACGACAAAGAGGCGGACGAGGAGCGCGAGTGCCGATTTAATAACGTCGCGTGGGGGGCGGAGCGTGTTGACCGTGGCGCGAAGTGCAGTGAGCTCGGCTGAAAGCCTACCGAGTTCGGCTGCGAGTGCGTCGTTGCGTGCGGCAAGAATGTCGTAGCCCTCGCAGAGGGTGGCGATCCAGGCGCTAGCGCGAGTTGCCGAAGAGGAAGCGTGTAGTGGGGGCGATGAAGGGGAGGTGGGGGGCGCCGGGGCCGGTGAAGACGAGGGCGACGGCACAGTAGCACCAGTGGAACGGTGCGTCCGAGAACTACACCAGAAGTTGGATGGTGTTTTCGAGAAAAAGGGGGCCGAGGGTTCTGGTTCCGAGTCGAGAGTTCCGGGAATGAGTAGGCGGGACAGAGGCGACTCGGGGATGGGCGAGCCAGGAACGAGCAGACGGGGAAGGATCGCCGATGCCTGTGAGGAGCTCATGTCACTGGAAAAGGGTGGTGGTGACGGCGAGGGTGAACGTGAAAGTCGGTAGGAAAGAGGAGACGGCGACGGCGGGAGTCCCTGGTCCTGAGACGGCGATGACAACAGAGAGTATCCCTCTTCGCAGGGGAGTGGTGAGGGTGAGGCCGAACGCAGGCGCTGGAGCTCGATCGAGTTTCGCGCCGAGGACATGGTGCAATAGTTGGAAGGGGAGGGCTGTGAAGGCGGTGGAGAACGTAGCGACGGTGACGAGCCGAGGGTGAACGTTGAGGAACGTGTGGATGTAAACGACATTTCTGGATGAGGGTATCGCCATGCGCCACTTGATGGTGCGGGAGACCTTTGCGTCCGGGTTGTTGGCACTGTGGCATTGTCGGCTCGGTGCGGCGGCGATACGCGTGGCGAGCGACCTTGACTGTGCTCTTGGACCTGGTGGCGGGTCGATGTGGTGATCTGGTTTGAAGTGGCCGAGGTCGTCAAGCGTGTCCAAAACGTGCGACTTGTATGGAACGTTTGGGTTGCTTCGGTTGAGTGGACCGCGTCCTCTTGTGTTGGGCCCCTCCGCCTCTCGCGGCTTGCATTGCCAGTTCTGTTGACTTCGCTATTCGGACTCATCCTCCCTATCTGGCTCGATGGAGTGGCCCAGGGTTCCTTGCCTAGACTGTTGATATTCGAGTCGGTGGCATGAGGTGGTGACCTAGAGTGCGGAGCTGACGCCGGATGGCGTTGGCCAGGACTTGGCGTCGAAACGGCGTGACGGAGACGTTCTTCGAGACCACGGCGTCGTGGAGTGAGGATAGTCAGGGATGTCTTGCCATCCTCCCGCTCCCTCTCGATGTAGCACCGATTGCTGTCGGTGATGTAGCGAACGGGCATAATGAGGTATGAAGGGTGGAGTGGGGCAAAGGTGGGGAAGGGGGAGTGAGAGGGTGACGAAGGCGAAGGTGCAAGATGGAGACGAGCGAGTTACAGGATGACAGTTGTGAATGGGGTAAGAAGAGAAACAATGGAGAAAGGAAGGAGGCAAGGAAGAAGAAAGAATGAAAGAAAGAAAGAAGGCGAAAGTGATAAAAGTTTGAAGGGGAGAGAGGGGAAGGAAAGAGCAAAGGAAGGAAAGATCAAACGGGGGAAGGAAGGTAGGAAATGCGATCACAGAGGACAGCCAACGCCCAATATAGCCCGACCAGAAGTTGAGGAAGGTTCCCATGGAACAGGCCACCAGCAATCAACAATCACCATTCAATGCCAAGTGGGGTGTTAGCAGGCCCATCACTCTCTCCTTATAGACCGGTATCTGGCGGAGCAGCGAGCATACTGACCAGCCGTCCAGCCGTCCAGACGTGGTGGGTAAAACCACATGAGTTAGTTGCCTTTACTTTCAGCATTAACGGAGAGGCATGCTGGCTCTTCACATGCCCATCTGTTTCTACCATTGTTGCCTACATTTCCTACCTTGAGACGCATTGCTTTCACTTGTGTAGTTAAGGGGGTTGCATCTGCATACTGTGGTGGCGTCTCCTAGCGGACGGCTGGCGCGTCGCAATACGATTACATCCCACACGACATCATCCAGCCGTCAGCGGCCAGCAGCTGGCGCAATCACCACCACAGGATGGGCCACGCCAACCCTCCACAGCCTAACAGATATCCGACAAGCGCTATCCGCGCACCAACCCCAACGTAATCCAGCGCCGGCGAACGGGCCTCCATGGCCGCTGCCTTACACCTCGTTCCGCCGCTACCGATATGGGCTCGGACCGATCGGCGCCCAACCCGGCGCCCGGGACCAACGCCCAGCATCTTGCCAGCGGTGCGCTGTGGCCCAGTGGCGCTTGGGCCAGTGCGCACGAGCAAGGGGTAGGGGTGTGGAACGTGGCAGGTCGTGAGAGGTGGTAATCAAGAGGTCGCTATCCATACAATGCTCTGGGAATGGCGCACTGATTGCCTCTACATCTACTGCATCGTGGCATATGATGGGGGCGGTGTAGGTAGGGGGTCACCGAGGGGGGGATGTGCAATCATGACGAGCACAGCATGCACCGCTCTCTTGATATCAACGCGGCAGGCACGCAAAGTACGGCGCGTGGCAGGGCCAAGGGACGCCAAGAGCGGATCAAGGGCATCTCCGTGCCGCCAACCAGGTGGCCAGGTGCGACGTTTCTCCCCACAGCAAGAAATACTCCCGTGGAATCCAACGACGTTGTTTTTGGCTCGATGCATGAAAGTGCTGGGGCGTGCAAGGGACAGGGCATAATGGACAGAGGGTATGGTATGGTATTTGTAGACGCGCGTTCATTTTATTATGAAATGGATGCCCTGTGCGTTTCGTGCTGCAAGGAGAAGACGGAGAAAGAAGCGGGCAGGAACGGAACATGGTCTCAGGTGCAGCATGCAGCACGGGGCCCGGGTGAGTGGCCACGTTGCATTCGTCAGCGGCCTGCGAAGACGTGCGACCTACAGTACGAGCTGCGAGGACGGAGCGCCGTGTCCTGTTCTCCCAAGCCACTCGGGAGGGCCACGACGGGCATGTCACGGTCCTCTTCGCTGTACTGTACCAGGCTAATAACCTGTTCGGGGTAGGCAGGGTCTACTGTATGGATTGCATACAAAAAGGGCGGCGTGCATGGGCCCCGTCGGCCGGACGCGTTGTCCCGACCAAGCAGCCTATCTCACTGGCTAGCGGGCTCAAAGGCCATGGGGGGTATTGGGGGATTTGGCGATTACGATTGCGCTGGTTCCTGAACCGCAGGGCGTGGTATGGGTTGGTGGCGCAGCGAGTTGTACTGTAGGCGTGGCAGCATGGCAGCGTGGTCGCGTGGCAGGCAGCGAGCGGTGGAACGATACGTGGGCCCATCAAGGTTCGGGCGCACGCGTTTTGGGCCGCCCAGCGTACCCAGCGTTTATAAAGTCTGCAACTCTGCCGGTTCTTGTTTTTCTTTCCCCAATCCACCCACCAACACCCACCAGCACAAGCAACACAACCCACTACTCGCGCTTCACAGCCCCACCTGCCCCAGGCAAAGAGTTTATGTTCTCGAACCAGCTCTGCAGTGCCCACAACTCCCACCGGTGTGTATCAAATTGTCCTGGTCGAAGAAGCGCACGTCAGCCAACCTCGTCGTCTTTTGACACGGGGGGCTGGATGTCGGGTAGCGGAGAGCACCACACTGCTGGCTCTCCAGGCTTCATCCAGCTCCTGATGCCACTTATCAGAGGCATATGGATCACTGGGCGAGCTTGTGGACGCGCTCGTCGCCGTGCCATCACCACCTTGCCATGTCCGAACACCGTTACTGACCCCCTTCAGCGGCCTTAACCACACCGCCGCGCCCGAGCTTCTAGCCCAGTAATCGCCCATCCTCCCCCGGACTCTCAAACTCTCTCTTTCTCTACAACAATGTCCCCGACCGCTATCCACTCCAACGGGCACCACGACTCGTTTGCGATGCCCGCTGCCGCCACCAACGGCAACGGCGTCGCGGACCAGTCCAACGTCCACCCGAGTGCTCGTCGTGCTCCTGCCGGCGGCCTCATCAAGGTCGAGTCCGACTCTACCGTCTACGAGGATGGTGGCATCAAGGCTAAGTTCACCGACCGCGGCGCCAACGTTACCAGTAAGTCTGAGCGTCGGGACCAGTAGCGTTTCCATGCTGACACGTTTGCAGAGGACGCGGATGGGAAGTTGAAGGTCACCAAGACCGAGAGGACTTTCGAGTTCTTTACCAAGACCAATGTTGGCCGTGTCGGGTACGTGCATAGCCGCTTGTTTCCGTCTGTGGTCAGACGCTGACGTCCAGCCTCATGCTCGTCGGCATTGGCGGTAACAACGGTACCACTGTTGTTGCGACCAACCTCGCCAACAAGCACGGCATTTCGTGGCACACCAAGAACGGCGCTCAGCAGCCCAACTACATTGGCTCGCTTGTCCGCGCCTCGACCGTGTCCCTCGGCACGGACCCCGAGACCGGCAAGCAGGTCCATGTCCCTATCTCGGACATGCTCCCCATGGTCCACCCCAACGACTTTGTCATTACGGGTTGGGACATTTCGGGCATGCCCCTCGACAAGGCCATGGCCCGCGGCAAGGTCCTCGACTACGACCTCCAGCGTCAGCTCGCCCCCTACATGGAGGACATGAAGCCCATGCCGTCGATCTACTACCCCGACTTTATCGCCGCCAACCAGGCTGACCGTGCCGACAACCTGATCCCCGGCGACGACAAGCAGGCCCACCTTGAGCAGATTCGCCAGAACATCCGCGACTTCAAGGCCGACAACCAGCTCGACAATGTTGTCGTCCTCTGGACTGCCAACACTGAGCGCTACGCCGACATCATCCCCGGTGTCAACGACACGGCCGAGAACCTGCTCAACGCCATCAAGACGTCGCACGACGAGGTCTCGCCTTCGACCATCTTTGCCGTCGCGTCGATCCTTGAGGGCTCTCCTTTCATCAACGGCTCGCCCCAGAACACCTTTGTTCCGGGCTGCATCGAGCTCGCCGAGAGCAACAAGGCCTTCATCGGCGGTGACGACTTCAAGTCGGGCCAGACCAAGGTCAAGTCGGTTCTTGCCGAGTTCCTCGTCAACGCCGGTATCAAGCCCCTCTCGATCTCGTCGTACAACCACCTCGGCAACAACGATGGCAAGAACCTCTCGTCGGCCAAGCAGTTCCGCTCCAAGGAGATTTCCAAGTCGTCGGTCGTTGACGACATGGTCGCCGCCAACCCGGTCCTGTTCAAGACGGCTGCCGAGCTCACCAAGGAGACTGGCCAGGCCGTCAAGAAGGGCGAGCACCCCGACCACATTGTCGTCATCAAGCACGTCCCTGCTGTCGGCGACTCGAAGCGCGCCATTGACGAGTACTACTCGGAGCTCCTCATGGGCGGTCGCAACGTCATGAACATTTTCAACGAGTGCGAGGACTCCCTCCTGGCCACGCCCCTTATCTTTGACCTTGCCATCCTCGCCGACCTCCTCACGCGTGTCTCGTACCGCGAGGTCGCCAAGGACGGCCAGTCGGGTGACTTCCAGCCCCTCTACAGCGTCCTCTCGCTCCTCAGCTACATGCTCAAGGCACCCCTCGTCAAGCCCGGCACCGACGTCGTCAACTCGCTCAACCGCCAGCGCAACGGTCTCGACCAGTTCCTCAAGGCCTGCCTCGGCCTCGAGCACCAGGGCGACCTTCTCCTCGACACGCGTGTCTGGTAGACAACGGGTTGAGAACGATGGGCAGATCGAGTTACCAGGTAGTCTTGTTAATGAGTGGCCTGTTGGATTGTCTGTGCCTCTGGCCACGGCCTGGAATGTGTTCCGTAAAGTTGGGAAAGGAAATGTCTTCCGTACAGAAAATGAACAATGAAACTGCGATTCGTCGCACCAACAAACCACGGCACACAATAATGTCGTCGAGCAGCATCAAACTAGAGCATCACACAAGAATCCATGTCTATGTCTAAGGTGTACGAGTGGCACACGCGGCGTGCCCGCACTATCAATCATTACTGTTGAGGGGTGGTGCTCTTCAGGGCTGGCGTCGACGACCTCGCAGGCGTTGCCGTCCCGCTCCTGGCCGGTGTGTTTGCCCCAGACGGTCCGAAGTCAGAGACGGGCGGGACGTCGTTCTGGTCCTCGCCGTTGGCGACAGCCGTGATGTATGCGCTGGGGTCAGCTATGAAGTCAATGCCTGAGTAGCTTACTTGAAGAAGTGGCGCCAGGACGCCTTGGACGGGGTAAAGTGACCTGGTTGTCAGATCGGAGTTCAATAAATTCTGGTTATCTGACTCACCACCGCTGTGGTACTCTACGCGCGAGTTGAGGCACCCATCAATGAGCGTCTTGGACCGCTCCTCGGGGACGACCACGTCAGTACGACCGATGACGTGCAGCACGGGAAGGTGCTCGGGGAGGGGGAAGTAGTTGTCAAACGAGGGCTCCTTTGGCTGGGGGAGGAAGCCGCCGACGGCGATCACGACTGGTGGGTGAGTACTCATCAGGGGGGGAGAATAGTACCCACACTTGAACTTTGGGATGGCGGGCTCGGCGGGCCAGTTTGGGTGCAGGCCGGGCTTTTCGAGCTGGGTGTTAGTGGTTGTCAGTGGAGGAGAAGGAAGGTAAGAGATCAAGATAGAGGAAGGTTAAGAAACACAGGCAGGCTATTCAAGTTGGACGAAGGACGATGCGAGGGAAGGAGGTAACTCGTTGAACACGACAACTCACCAATGCCGCAATGACCGCTGCCATGCAAGCGCCCTGCGAGAAGCCCATGATACCATCGAACGGCCCGTTCTTGAGGAGGAAGTCGTGGACATAGGCGACCGATTCGTCGAACCCTGCATCGTCAGCAGGAGCCAAGGGCAGGAATGGTGCAAGGACAATACGGGTACCAAACAGGTCTCCTCTGATACATCGCACAGGGTAATGCAGAACCATTCAATTCCCCACACTGCCCATACTCACGCCTGTACACTGTCCTGTCGGCACCGCTGAGCCACCAGGCGCGCGGCGTCGTCTCGGGGGTCTGCCTGTCTTCCTCTGTCGTTGCATCCGAGGCAAACTGGTCGAGCGAGCCCTGGTTCCATGGCATGTCTGCCTTTTCGACAATGATGGGCGGCTCGATGAAGACAAACTCGGCGTTCTTGCATGTCTTGCGGACCGCACCGAGCTATTTGTCAGCGGGGATAGGCGTGGGTGACAGAACAGAAGGGAAGGTGGAGGATGAGGAGGGATAAGGGCAATGGTATACTCACCTGCTTCATGTAAATGTGAGCATTCTGAGTGAAGCCACACAGTGCGAGGATGCGGACAGTCATCGTGCGTGTCAGATAAGAAAATGGAGAAGCGAGATGGAAGAATGTCGAGAGATGGCAGAGATGGGCGAGCCAGGTTTGCACTTTGCAGGCTGAAACTCGATCCGCCCTGGCGGGGAGCGGGACTATTTGTCCGATGTTTACCCGCAAAGATACCGTCAACCACCGTAGAGTGTAATGTTTGCGTCATTGCCAAACCCACACATCTCTCAACCACCAACTCTCCCAGTCACTCTCTACTCTTCCTGGCCACAACCCACCATGCCCGCTCCTCACGATACGGGCGAGGGTAGCTCCTCTGGACCTTCTACGTCCAGGTATCCATACCTGGCTTCTCTCAACCCCGCCCAGATGCGTGGTGAGTCACCCTTCCTCCATCACAACTTTGGGCTGCCAAGGTGCCAAGCCCCGCAAATGTCTACGGCAGCACTGCTGACACCACAGCTGTAACAGCTCCGCCTGAAACACCACTGCAGATCCTTGCCGGCCCGGGGTCAGGCAAGACACGGGTGCTGACCTCGCGCGTTGCGCACCTCGTCCGCCGTCACGGGTATGCGCCATTCGAGATCACGGCCGTGACGTTTACGAACAAGGCGGCGGCCGAGATGCGCAAGCGTCTGCATGTACTTCTCGGCGCGCGTGAGGCGGACCAGCTTGTGCTAGGTGAGCTAATTGTTCCGGCTGGGTGATTAGCTGACAACAGGGACTTTCCACGCGACGTGTGCACGATATCTTCGACGGTACGGGGGCCGCATCGGCCTGAACAACAACTTTGCCATTGCCGACGCCGACGACTGGTCAGTGCTCGCTGTTTTCTCTATGATAGAGCTAACGTTCCAGTAAGAAGATTATGACACGGCTCCTCAAGGCACGCAAGGACGAGTTGGGCGAGCGCCGTATCAGTCTCAAGGAGGGCGCCGTACTGAGCGACATCTCAAAGGCAAAGGCCAAGGGCGAGACACCAGAGGAGATGGCATTACGGGCTGCAAGAGATCCCAATGCTGAGACAAGCACGCTCAGCATCGTGGCTGAGCTCTATGAGCAGTACGAGATCCAGCTCCGCGATGCTGGGGCGCTCGACTTTGACGACCTCCTCGGGTTCGGACTGCGCTTGTTTACTGATGAGCCCGGCATCCTCGAAACGTGCAGGCATATTCTGGTGGACGAGTTCCAGGTACGTTTTAATGCAGTGTGGGCTGTTCGTTGTGGGAGTGGTGGGATCGAGGAAGGAACGAGGAAGGCGGAGAAGCGAGGAAGGCGAGAAGGGGGGCGAGGAAGACCAAAGGCCAGTTCCCTTGAATGAGAGAAGTTAACATTGCTTTCTACCTCTTCACTTGCCAATATGATCACTAACTCCCAAGGACACCAACACAACCCAATATGAGCTCATGAAGTGCTTTGCCAAGGCGCACGGGGGAGTTAGCGTCGTGGGCGACCCCGATCAGTCCATCTACGGATGGCGCTCAGCAGGTGGGTAGCTTGGTTTTGTCTATGAATTGACCCATGCAGAAATTGAGAACCTGAACAAGATGCACACCGACTTCCCCAGCGTCGTCGCGATCCATCTTGAAGAGAACTACCGTTCCACAGGATCAATTCTGACTGCATCGCACTCGATCGTTGCCCAAGGTGGGTACGACCTGTTCCTTCCCCACCTGACGCCTCAGATCCCAAACGTATACCGAAGAACCTCTACACATCGCATCCAAAGAGTACACCTGTCACCCTCAAACTCTTCGCAACTCCAGTCATCGAGGCGAGCTTCATCTCCACAGAGATTAAGCGCCTCATTGCATTTTCGGGCAACGTGCTCAAATATGACGACTTTGCTATTCTCTGTGGGTGTTGGTTTGAAGCAAGCTCACCCAGCAGTGCGTTACAACGCCCTGTCGCGCGTTATCGAGTCGGCACTCCAGAAGGACCAAATCCCAAATCGCATCATTGGCGGCCACAAGTTCTTTGAACGCATGGAGATCAAGGACCTGCTAGCCTATCTCCAGCTCGCCGACAATCCTAATTTCAACGTACGCCATAGGAACGTACATTGCTAATCACCACAGCCTGCCTTCCTTCGTGTCGTGAATGTTCCCAAACGAGCCATTGGCGACAAGGTAGGCCTACTTGCATCCCAGATTGCACGACTGATCCCCAGTCTATCGCAGATCTCATCAGCGCGGCAAGGAAGGCAAAGGTGTCCCCCATGGAACTGTCCGAGCGCATCATTGATGGCGACAAGCTGCCCGCCGGTATCAAGCCGGCGATGAAGAAGAACCTGGCTTCGTTTGTTGGCGTGGTTCGCAAACTTCGCCGCGCAGCTTTAAAGGTACTTGTTGCGTCTGTGGAGTGGTACTGACTTCCAGGGTACCTCTGTGGCGGACTTGATCCGACTAGCGGTCGAAAAGACGCGCTACGAAGACTACCTGCGTTCTTCACAGCAAGACTTTGACCAGCGCTGGGAGAACGTCCAGGAGTTGGTGGGTGCTCTGCGTTCCCCTGTGTCTTACCCATCAGATTTCCTACAGTGTCATGGTGGCGCAAGAACAAGACCGCCAGAGTGCAGCTGGCGACGATGTTGTTGCTGCTGGAGGCTTTGCACTCGCAAGCACTGTTTCATTAGTCCCGGACGCGACGGTCAAGGCCGAGGTTCCTCTGCATCCCATGTTTCGAGGACAAGGCAACGGGACATCAAGTCGGAGTCGATCAGCATCTGTTGCCGAGGACAAGAAGCCTACGAGGAAGCCCAGGGTCAAAGTCACGGACGATGTGGTGGAATTGTTATCAAGCGAGGATGAGCTTGATGAGGAGCACACCGGGGCTGCAACGCCTTCCATGGACGGAGAACAGTGGGTGACTGGTCTGTTTCGCCCTAACCCACCAGACTTACACCGCTGCGGTTCTTCCTGCAAGCGTCAATGTTGTCTACCGACACTGAAGCCAACGACGACAATGCGCAGGTGCCCGTGGGTTTTCGGCGTTTTCGGCGACTGACCTTACAGAGAGTCACCATATCGACTGTTCACGCTGCCAAGGGACTCGAATGGCCGGTCGTATTTATCCCTGCTGGTAGGTTCGAAATGGATTCTCGCATCCTAACCTGCTACAGTTGAACAAGGGACATTCCCGTCGTACAGGTGCACAGAAGAACACGAAGTTGCAGAGGAACGCCGGCTGCTTTACGTGGCTATGACCCGGGCGCAGCTGTTCTTGGTAGGCCGCGCGCGCGTACTGGTCTGTGCTTACCTTAGACACTCACAAACAGCCAGTCGCGCATGACTGGCGGCGAGAACAATGAACGCGACCTGAGCGAGTTTGTCGCAAAGGCTCTGCGCAAGGATCCCGTGAGTTACGGCGTTCTTCTGGGCTAACTCTCAGACTACCTTCAGCTCAGAATTACCCACCTTAGACGCGCAAGTTCGCCGGGACATATCGACTATGCTGGGGCGACCTTTACCCGACGAAGCCGAAACCAAGGAAGTGGTCATGAAGCATGTCCGCGCCGCGCCCCCATTAAGTACATGGGACGCCCCGGAGCGCCGGGTCAGCGGCATGGCCCGGGCGGACGAGTACTGGGCGTCGAAATACGACGACTATGCGCTCCCCGGCCAGACTGGGCGGGGAAGCAGTGGGAGTGGAGGAGCTCCCGTCGCCGCTTTCAGCAGCGCACGTACGCTTGGATGGCCATACCCACAGCCAGGACCGTCCAAACCTCCCCAGTCCCCACCAGCCAAGATTGTCTCGGCCAACCGCAACCTACCCGCCCCTATGCCGTTCACATTCGAGACCGAGCCGAGCCGCCCACAACCGAGCCTCGGGTCGTTTGCGAGCGTCCACTCGTCGTCGCTCGCGGCCATGAAGGCGCTGGGCATGCCTGAGCCCAGTTCCAGTTCAGCTGCGACGGGCAAGCCACGCCCTGCATCGGCGGCCTTTACCGCACCGTCGTTCCAGAGCGCCGCTGCTGCCCGTACGGCCACGGGAGCCGCGGGCCCGATCCCGCTTGCGCGCGGTACGAAGCGGCTTGGCATGGGCCGTCCAGCGCCATGGGGAACGAAGCGTACCAAGAACGAGACATGAAGAGGCTGACCGGTTTTCGTGTATGCCCCAACTGCTGTACATATATGTCCTGTCCATTACTGCTATGTAGGATCTGTCATGTCCATCTTATGTCGGCAGAAGAACCTGTTGGTGGTTGTGGAGATGCGGGTTTGTGGACAGTGGTTAAAGATTCATGCCCACCTCTGGAGGTGGTGACGCAGTAGTGAAAGCAGTGGGTACCGCACACGAGACTCATACGCACAACGCACCTCAGCTCCTCTGCACTCTACTTCTAGGAGATGCATATCACCAATACAATCTACCCCCGGCGTCCTGCCGCGCCACGCCGGTGGCTCATGCCAACCGGGCCTGGAGGTACTCGACGACCTTGTCCATGGGCACCTCCTCGCCGTTATCCTGGCCAGCCTCGCGCTCGACGCCCTGCTCCTTGATGCGGACGATGCCGTTGGCGAGCTCGGAAGGCGCGAGGATGGCGACGTAGCGGACCTGGTCCTCGGCGGCGGCCGACCACTGGCGCTCGGCCTTGGGCTTGGCCTTGTACATGTACTCGGCCTGTGTGTCAGTGGAGTTGTTCTGCTGCTTGTTGGATGCTTCCGGATGGAGAGGGTATGGGCTAGGCGAACTAAAACGCAGGTCGCGCGCTGGTCTATTCCTAGTCCACTGGCCGCCCGCATGCCCACGCCGACTTGCCACTCGCCACCCGTCCACTGCTGACTCTTGACTCACCTTGATGCCTGCGTCCCAGAGCAGCTTTGCAAACTTCATGCGCTCGAGCATGAGGCCACCGCCCAGGGCCATGATATACACGTCTGTCTCCTTCTGGCGGGGCTTGGCGGCCTGCGCCCGACGGCGGTTCTCGAGAATGGCATAGACGCGCTCGACGCCAATCGAAACACCGACACAGGGGACGGGGTCGCGCTTGGAGCCTGCGGCCTCGGCGAACATGTTGACGAGGTTGTCGTACCGTCCTCCTGCAGCGATGGAGCCGACACCGACCTGGCTCTCGTCGACGCCGTCCTCGTTGACCGTCGAGGGCGCCTCGGCCGCGCCCTTCTTGCCCTTCTTGTCCTTCTTGTCCTTCTTGGAAGGAGCAGCAGGGGCAGGAGCAGCAGACGCAGGGACAGGGGGGTCGACGGCCTTGCTCGGCGGCGCTGAGCCGTCGGTGATGGCCTCGTAGATGATGCCCGTGTAGTAGTCGAGACCACGGGCGAGGGACATGTCAAAGCTCATCTTGTCGAGCACGCCAAACACCTCGAGGTAGTCGAAGAGGATGGCCATGTCGGCGAGACCGGCCTTGGCCGAGGGGACGGCCATGAGCTTTTCGTCGCTCTGGAGCTTTGCGAGCACTTCACGGCCCTGGCCTGTGCCGTGTCAGTGCTAGTCCGCGTGCGCGATGAAAGCCAAGTCCGTCTCGTTGAGAGGGCCTCGCGCGTACTCACCCTTGAGACCGACGTATTCGCCAATGCGGTCGGCAATGGCGCCGTCCAGACCCTTGTCAACGGTCATCTCCTTCTTGACGTCGGCCCAAGACATCTTGTCGAGCTTGTCGACGGCCGACGAAATTGAACGCGTCTTGTCCGCCGGAACGCCCGCGAGCTCAAAGATGCCATCGAGAATCTTGCGGTGGTTGAGCTTGATCGTGTACTCGCCAATCTCGAGGGCGGTGAGGGCCTCGCAGAGAATGGAAAGAATCTCGGCGTCGGGGACCATGGCATCATAGTTGCCGGCAATGTCAAAGTCGCACTGGTAGAATTCACGCATGCGTCCCTTTGTCATGACGGGCTGATCGCGGCGGTAGACCTTGGCAATGTGGTAGCGCTTCATGGTGGACACGCCGTTCATGGCCAGGTAGCGGGCAAAGGGGACCGTGAGGTCGTAGCGGAGCGAGCACAGCTCGCCGCCCTGGTCCTGAAGGTCGTAGATGAGTTTCGAGTCTTCGCCATACTTGCCCGCGAGAATCTCCTTGAGCTCAAACACGGGCGTGTCAATCGTCTCGCCGCCGTGCTTGGCAAAGATGCCCTCGAGCGTCGAAAAGATCTTCTTGCGCAGCAATGCCGCCGCGGGCTTGTGGTCGATTGTACCCTTTGGCGTCTTGAGCTGGAACCCAGAGCCGCCGTTGGATCCTCCCGCAGCTGCTCCGCCGGCAGCCTCGAGCGCCTTCTTGTCCTTGGCCTGCTGGGCCTTGAGGGCCTTCATTTCTTCAACCTCCTTGCTCGCATCCTGCTTGGCGACCTTGAGCGCCTTGATCTTGTCCTGCAGCTCCTTGACTCGTGCGTCGACGGACGACATGGTGAAGTGTGTGGGGGTGGTGGTGAAGGGGCGGAGTGGGGTGGTGTGCGAGGTGGCAGCGAAAGAGAGTGGGGATACGCTTACGACTCGTCGGAGTGAGCGCGCTAGCATGCAGAGGCCGGGGTAGGCGTGTTGGGAGGTGCAATGTTTTGATATCGAGTTGAGACGAGATGGAGATTGACTTTGAACACGAGCAGATGGCCCTCCGTCATTTCAAAAGTTCAGCCCGACTCGTTTCAGGTCCCAGCCAGGGCATCTGAGCGGCAATTTGCTTCCGCCGCTACGCCTGGTAAGCAGGTTCGAAGTATGGAAAACTCACTCGCTGGCAACAGCAAAGTCTGAGTCTTGTACCACACGGGTGCTCTGAACAACATGGCAGCCATCGCGAGGGACATTGTGAGTGGCACCACAGAACCCGACCGCTAGTGATTAACACGACAGCGCAAAACGTTTCCGCAGACCGACGATGTCGTCGTGTCGTACATTGCGGGACTTGCAGACGACGAGGACGAAGAGGTCGACGACATTCTCGAAATGACCCGTGGTATGCTGCAGGGTGGGCCGTCGACGAGCGACAACAAGGCTCTTGACGACTTGTGGGTTGTGGCACACAAAATTGGGCACGGAGCCGAGCTGACAGAGGCAGCATGGACCGGCTCGTCGAGTACCTCGAGTCGCAGTCTTCGAAGCGTGTCCGCCGTACGACTACCGCGACCAAGCTGGACAAGTCTGTGCACATGCGCTCCCAGCAAATGTCTGCGACTATTGCGATGAGCGGAACGGTCGACCTGGACAGCGTAAACAAGGGCCAGGCGTCGCGCGTCGACATGGCCAAGCTCGCCAAGGCCGAGGCCAAGCTCAAGGCAAAGTTGGAGAAACGCGCGCGTCGGTCGCTCTACGAGGGCTCCAAGCTCATCGACATGCAGAAGAAGCAGGTCGACTACGAGGAGATGTTTATGAAGGTCAACCCGCTCGACCTGTCGGGTGCGGCAAAGGGCAAGTCCAAGGACATTCATCTCACCAACATCGACCTGTCGTTTGCGTCGCAGCGCATTCTCAATGGCGCAACGCTCACGATGGCGTATGGGCGGCGGTACGGCGTTATTGGACGAAACGGTGTGGGAAAGTCTACGCTGCTGCGCAACATTGCGCTCCGCGAGGTGCCCGTACCCACGCACATTTCCGTGCTGTACGTCGAGCAGGAGATTATCGGCGACGACACGACGGCAATCGACTCGGTGCTCAAGGCCGACGTCTGGCGACACAAGCTCTTGTCGGACGAGGTGGAGCTCAACGCGACGCTTGAAAAGATGGAAAAGGAGGGCCTTCCGGACGATGCGCCCGAGGCGACCAAGACGCAGTTTGAGCGTGAAAAGGACGAGCTCGCCGCTCGTCTCGGCGAGGTGCAGCGCAACCTCATTGAGATGGAGGCTGAGACGGGTCCCGCACGTGCGGGTCTCCTGCTTGCGGGTCTTGGATTCAACGAAGAGGACCAGAAGCGCCCCACGCGGTCATTCTCGGGTGGTTGGCGTATGCGTCTTGCGCTCGCTCGTGCGCTCTTTGTCAAGCCCGACCTGCTCATGCTCGACGAGCCGTCCAACATGTTGGACCTGAACGCCATCGCGTGGCTCGAAGACTACCTCCAGACGTGGCAGGGCACGATTCTCGTCGTGTCCCACGACCGTGCGTTCCTCGACGCCGTCGCCACCGACATTGTCCACCAGCACTCGCAGCGTCTCGACTACTACAAGGGTAACTTTACCCAGTTCTACGCAACCAAGACGGAGCGTGCCCTCGCCCAGAAGAAGGAGTACGAGGCCCAGCTGGCGTACCGCCAGCACCTGCAGGCGTACATTGACCGGTGGCGCTACAACGCCAACCGCGCGCCCCAGGCCCAGTCGCGTATCAAGATTCTCGAAAAGCTCCCCGAACTCGAGCCGCCCGAGGAGGAGGACTCTGCCGAAAAGTTCCGCTTCCCCGACCCAGAAAAGATTTCGCCGCCGCTCCTCCAGCTCAACGAGGTTACGTTTGGCTACACGCCTGAAAAGACAATCCTCAGCGGCGTCAACTTTGACGTCGGCCTTGACTCGCGTATCGCCATTATCGGTCCCAACGGTGCCGGTAAATCGACGCTTATCAAGCTCCTCACCGGTGTCATCCAGCCTACAAAGGGTACCGCCACCATCAACTCGCGCGTCCGCGTCGCCTACTTTACCCAGCACCACGTGGACCAGCTCGACGTCAACCAGACCAGTGTCGCGTTCCTCCAGCAAAAGTTCCCAGGCAAGACCGAGCAAGAGTACCGCTCCCACCTCGGCCGCTTTGGTATTACCGGTCTCACTGGTCTCCAGCGCATTGGCACACTGTCGGGTGGTCAAAAGTCGCGTGTGGCGTTTGCGGTTCTCTCCATGATGAGCCCCCACATTCTCCTCCTCGACGAGCCTACCAACCACCTTGACGCAGAGGTAAGTTTGTCCCTCTGTACTCCCAACCCCACAGCACGTCCCCCAGGCATCCTGTACCCCACACGGGGTGCGGGGACCCCGCAATCGCACCTCCACCCCACCAAATCGTGCCTCCACACCACCAAATCATCCGTCCATCCCCCCAAGTCACCCCTCCATCCCTCCCTCTTCGATATCTGCTGACATCAACAGGGTCTTGACGGTCTAGCCGAGGCACTCTCTTTATTTAAAGGCGGGGTGATCAGTATAAGTCATGATACTAGGTCAAAAAAAGATTGCGCGCGCGGCTTGCTGACTGTCCCAGGTTCATCCACAACACGGCAGACCAACTCTTCGTCTGCGCGGAGGGCAGGGTGGAGAAGTTCTACGGCGATGTTACGGCGTACAAGAGCCTCATTGTCAAGGAACTCCGCGCCAAGAACAAGCCCTAGGCCGATATGTAGAGGTGGTAGACGATCCAGCCCGCATGCACTTGCCGTACGAGCAGTTCGAGGTGGGGTTAACAAGTGAAAGGCTGGGTGGTGGAAGTCACGTGATCTGAATGTGGCACTGCCTCAGTTCCCTTTTTTTACTTCATGTTCCCCACATTGCTGCCTCTGTCTGTCTGATCACCGCCCCCGTCCCTCTCCCTCCTCGGCACTGTGTTGCCCTTGTGGTGTACGTGTCCAATCCAGCTTGTTGTCAACAGCACACTTCTCAACGGCTGTCTTTGGGTCTTGGCAGTGGCATCCCCTCGTCGATTGAACACCGACACTGCCCATTTAATTGCGGAAGAGGACCACCTGCAACAGCCAACGACGCATACCTGTACAGGTTGCTGGGTTATCTTGTAGATGTCCCCGTGACAAAGATGGCGCCTCAACTTTGGTTAGAGTAATTCACGGGCAACCTCCTGATTGTTCCTTACTACGATCAATGCTCACATCACCCACGCCCAGGGAAGGCTCAACCCTGGTCGCCTTCCTTTCACTTCTCTTTCACCACGTTCCTCGCTACCACAGCACTATCACCATTATGACACGGTTGGTAAGTTTATTACTTCAAGCGTCAGATCCCAATGTTTCCCAACCACACTCACCCTATCTTTACTTCAGGTGGTGGCAAGGTGACGATAATGGCGACCGCAATGGCTTTGGCTACGACCATCCACCAATACATTGTCTCAGAGTCGGACCTTTCCTAGCCGCGACTATTCGCCCCCAGATGGCTTCAAATTCAAGGAAGAAGAAGAAGGACGACCAGGATGCCACGGCGTTCAATTACGCAACTTCTCCGACGAGGACTCGGAGAGCGACTTCAAAAGGAACGACCTCGACAAGGCAACGGGGGAGGAAGGGCTCTTTCGAAGAAGACTCTCCTCGACACACACTATTGGGCGACACCAAAAATGATCTGCCCAAGCACCGTGCCCCGCTCAGCAGTGGTGAGCGCTGATCAAGGCATATGACCTCTCAACGACGGCACACGTGGGTTGACCCAACGCATCGCTCTTCCGATCTTCGTCTCACTTACCTTTCACCTCATCACTTTACTCACCCGCCCACCACCTCCTCAACAACCCCATCATCCCGCTGCCCGGCAAGCGCATCAAGCCCGTTTCGGGCTTCCACTCCTGCCACAGGCACAACCTCACAGAGGTAAAATATCACTCCTTGTCCAGACGCTCACCGTAGACCCCCTTTTGGCCCTCAGACTGTCAAAGTGGCACTTCTGCCACTCTCGCATCCACCTGCCACGGGTGGATGCGAGAGTGGCTAGGGACCATAGCGTCGGCCTTCTGTCTATACCGCCTCTCCCTAGTTGTATATAACACTGAGGCCCCTCTGAATTATTCATGCATCGCTTCTTCTCTCATCTCGACAAGGACGGCTCACGCAACGGCAACGCCGTCGGCAACCCCCACCCACACCAAGGACCTCGCCTCGGAGTCGGAGCTCTCCGAGCCCGACAACGTCGAGCCTGACAACTTCGCGCCCGACCTCTCGGTGCTCGACATTGTCGAGCCCGATGACGAGCAGCGTCCGAGCGCCCCGGAGTCGCATTCGGTGCTCACGGACCCCGGAGCAGTCGCATCCGGGGACGACGACGACGACGCCAACTCGGACGGCTTCAAGTTTGCCGAGGAGGACGAGGCAGACGACGTCTCCGCGGTCGACCTCACCGGTGAGGACGACGACGACGACGACGTCGACGAGGGCGGTGCGGAGGAAGAGGTGCTCACCGTGCAAACTCTGCTCGCGTTCGACAACACACTGTCGGACGACGCCAAGAAGGAGCTGCGCAAGCACCGCGCTGCCCTGGGCAAGTGGGGAGAGGAGTGGGTGAATGCGCAGTACGAGTTCTGCGCAGATGCCACCAAGCAGCTGGTAAGTTTACTTGAACGATCCCGAAGTTGACCTACTCTAGGCCTTCCGCCTCTGCCGAAGTTCAAGCGCACTATCGAGCGCGAGAGCAACGGGTTCTTCGAAGTCGACGACGACGGTTACCTCCAAAAGACGTTCGAGTTCGGATCGTCATTCTACTCGAACTGGCTCGAGGTCGAGTTTGTCGATGGCCAGGGCCAGCAGCGGCAGCTCTACGGACAAGGTCATCTGCGTACTGCTCCATAACGCCAACGGCCCGCTGCGCGACGCATTGGCCGCTCTCGAGGACGATGAACTTGACCGCATCGACTTTGAGGCTGTGTACGAGAACGGCAAGCCTGCGCGTGGGCACAAGGTGGCAGGGATTTACCTCTGGACGCCGGACGGCGTGAGTATCTTCCACGCAACATCAGCTGACGTTGAAAGGAACGGTTCTACGTCGGCATCTCCTTGTGTGTCGGCAAACGTCAAACCCTGCACGACAGCAAGGCTGTCAACAAGAAGGTTTTGCGCGCGGCCGAGACCGTGCCGCTCAAGCAGTGCAGTGCCCGAACCATCGTCGGCTTCGGTCCAACGGGCATTGCACAAGTCCCTGCCTCCGTCCTTTGGGTGAGGCAGTCCACCCTCATCGCTCTTGGCGGTCTGGACACCACCGCCTATATCCTCAACGTTAAACTGATGGATCGCGCCGGCCGCATCCCAGGCTACCTCAAGCCGAAGGATGCGAACAAGGCCAAGGACGATCGCTTCTCCAAGCAGGCTGCACAAGCCTGGAACATCTTCGCCGACGAGTACGAGGTGATGAAGCTCGAACACCGTAAGTTCGGCAAGGGCATGCACCTGATGCCTCTCAAGCCAAGCCCATTTGGTGAGCATCTCATTTTTATGGCACGGGCTTGCTGGACTCGAGTCACTTGCCCATCGACGAGAACGTGTGCTAATACAGTATTTAGAACAGCCGTTGGCAGGAGGTGCTTACGCGCCTCCGCCCCGTGCTCGGGCATCTGCCCATAAAAGAACAGCGCAACCTCGCCAGTCGTATGGCCGCCGCCTTCTTCAGGCAGCGGCCCGAACTCCTGGGCGATGTGCTCCACTTGCACAGCCCGAACCGCCTCCTCCCGAAGGCACAGGCCAAGCGGCACATGCCGCTCTCGGCTCGGACACCAACCGTATGCGAAAGACACATGACTTGGATGCTGATTTGCAGGATTATTCGAGCGTCGTCCACATGTCATGCATGTTCGGCTGGTCGCAAACCCAGGACATGCCGTCCCCGCCTCCTCGCTATGGCGTAAGGGTGTGGCATATGTTCGGCAAGTCGGTCGACGAGTCTCTTCCCCGCGAACTCGGGAGCCGTAGTACGGTCCGTAAGGCTATGGGGTATTTAGGATCATTGGGAAGTTGGAATAGTTCAGTGCAGTACAATGAGCTCTCCGATGCTATTCATGTTGGACATATGTCTTCCACGCTGTTGCGCGAGTCTTGTTGGAGATACTTGCCAACTTCCCATAACGCCAGAATCGTTGTTAATCGTCAGGCCAGCACGACGCGCATCCTTACGGTACTTGGACATGTGCCCGTTCAAGGAGCAACCCGTGCATATTGCGGACCGGTGCATACGCGACGTGTTGATCTTTAAGCCTTGGACCGCTCAGCAGATCAAACCCACGAGCACCCAGAGCACATAGAAGTTGTCTCGGTGATCGGCAAATGCCCTCATGCATCTTTTGTCCTCTCAACTCGACCAGCGCTGTATTCACAGCCGTATCCATTTACCTACACCAATGGCATGTATCTACCGCGCGACGTCCGTGACTCAATGTATGTATTTGCAGCGCGAGTTTCGTGGCCGCGTGACCTCTTCACTTGCTAACGCACTTCTCTTCCTTTCTACACTAGTACTCTCCATCTACGTCCACTCTCGTGTATTTCGCATATTCCCTCGCATCGACTCCAATTATGTACTCTTAGGAGATCAGCTTGAAACTCTGCCCGCAGCGAGATGGACTCACCTTTCGCTCTTCTTGACTTGTTGTTGTGAAATGGCCGCGAGTGGCCAAATCCGTCCGACGAGGGATTCTCAGGGGGTGCCCGAGGTAGAAGACGACGGGATGGTGTTCGGTGTACAGCCGGCCGGAGGGTGGCAGCCGAAGTAGAGCTCTTGAATCTCTTCCTCAGTGCGCATGTATCCCTTTTCGTGGAGCACCTTGACCTTCTCGTCGAGCGCGGCGTTGCACTTTTCAATGTCTAGACGGGCGTAACGCTCGAGCATGTCCGGGCGTTGGATCAAGCGATCGACGCGGCGGTAATCGAGATGCGGGAGGGCGAGCTGGATCATTTCGGCGGTTCCCTCCCACGAACCGCGGTTGCGGACGAAAATCCAATCGAGTATTTCGAGGTCAAGCGGTGTGAGCGCGATGGGGGGATAGTTTTGTATCGACTTCTCGTCCCCCAGGTGAGCGGTGCGGAGGTGGCGCTTGAGCGGGGTCGTGCGGACGGGGCAGCCCCAGCGCGGGCACGGCACGTGGGGTTGGTTGCAGTGGACGAGGATGGCGCCGACGTCCGGGTTTGTGTAGGAGCACACCGGGATGGGGCACAGCGTGGGCGTGGGTGTGGTCGTGGTCGTGGGCGTGGGCGTGTCGTCACTGCATGCGGGGGGCCTGGGGTGAGTACCTGGTGTAATGGCGGTCTCTTACGTCTGCGGCTTGTTGTCCTCGCTGCCTGGTGGCATGATGAGAATGTTGGCGGGCTGGTGGGGGTGATGAGCACAGTGATGTGGGGAAAGGAAAGTGAAAGGAAGAGCGACTTGTGTCGAGTCAATGCGAGTGTGCAAGTGTGCCGTCGTTGGGAGGCCACAGACCGTGATCAGCGCGCCGATCGTCAACCCCACACAGCAACAGCCGTCTCCGGCTGCGCCCTTCGGTCACCATGTCTGCACAACGCCGCGGTTCTACGACTGTCAGTTGTGATAAGCAAGTCCGGCGCAATATGATAAGTCTCAACACCTTCTAAACTTTCAGTCCACCTTAAACACCATCCCAAGATTCCATGTGTGGATTGTGTACTACATATTCTTCGCTTGCTACGAGGCTTGTGCCAAAGCTTGCAAGGCTGTTAAAGAGTATACCGGCCACCGAAGATGTGGGTGCCGGTCTACTGTATGCGGCCCATATGGACAGGTGTTTAGAGGAGGTAGGCGACGGCGGCGCCGGCGAGGGCAAGACCCGCGGGGGCGGCGAGGGAAAGAGCGCCCGAACCGGTTCCCGTGGCCGAGGGCGAAGCCGAGGCGCCCGATGCGGTCGTGTTGTCAGTGGCGCCACTGGCACCGTGGCCGGTGGGCATGCCCTAGCGGTCAGCGTTGTGCACGTGGGAAGGACCAAGTCCTGATTAGCAGGACAGGGTCACAACGTACCGTGGACGAGGGGATGACGGTCGCGGTGGAAAAGTTGGCGACGAGGCTCTCCTGGGCGGCGCTAAGTCGCCGGTCAGGCCGTCCATGCTGCGGTGTCAGCCGCGAGGTATGAGAAAGCCACTGTGTGAGACTGTGGCGTCGCTGTGTCTGAGGGCTCGCCCAATAGACTCCTCGGGACTCACAAGAAACGAGCACTGAGCTTCGCGTACGTCTGGCCGTCGGCGGTCTTGTACTCTGCGCTCTGGAAGCGGAAGAGGTAGAACTGGCCCGACTCGCCAATGTCGGCGTTGGGGGTGAAGGTAATGTTGGAGGCGGTGCTGACGTCGACGGTGCCGACGTTCTGGACGACCTCGTTGCCGGTCCTCGAACCGATCATGAGGTCAATGGTGACGGTGCCAATGTCGGCGAGCGAGGGCGCCTCGCCGTCGTCCATCCACTTGATGGTGAACTCTTCTCCGGCCTTGCCGACGGTCGAGTTGGCGGGGCGCGCGACGAAGAGGTCGGCGAGGGCCGGGGTCGCGAGGAGCGTGGTGAGGGCGGCGAGGGCGAGCATGGTGGGATGTTGGAGGTGGCAGAAAATGACAGTGAGGGGGCGGACTCTTGAGCAGAAACGCGTGTAAGGGGGAAGGGACGGAGACGTCGCGTTGCTCTATATGTATGCCCCAGCTAGGTGAGCACACGCAACCGATGGCGAGGCGCGGAACACACATAGGAACACACAAGCCAAGGGGGCCAAGCCTCGACAAACCTAGCTTCGGCCGGTTGGGACTTGCATGCGACGTTTTTCCGGTGCTCTCCCCCCGGCCCGCGGGCAACTCTAAGCCCATCGTCTGCACTTCGACTGTGGGTTGAGAGCGCGGGGGTTATCTGATTAGCAGGCGTTTTTGGTCCAACCAATCAAGAGGCGTCGGGGCCGAAGAACGACGCCAAGACACTTTCATCGGAGGTGAGGCACACGGCACCTGTTTGGCCCCACTCGGTACCTTGCCTCGACTACGGTCTTGTTTCGGGAACAAGCCATGGGAGCTGACTGAGCTACCGAGATCGCGAGGTTTACTTACAGCAGTTCATGCATGACCCGTGCTCCACGAGAGGCACCTCGTGAAGAGGCACACTGGCGGAGGAGCCGCGGACGCGCCGCACAGGGCTGTTCGCTGACCCGTCAAAAGGTGGCCTAGAACATCATCGGCCGGCGATGGAACAGCCAAAGACGGGTTTCAAACACTGCTCAAGCACGTGGTGGAACAACAGTACGTTCTATAAGACAAGTGCATCACTTCTTGCTGTTTCTTGCTGTTTTGATCGCGGCCTCGGGTCCATCCAGCACCCGTATTCTCTCCCGTGATCCGTGCAAGACGGAATTGAGACACTGACGAGTGACCGTGACAGCGACAGTGACTGGTGACTAACCTTTACACGCTTCTCACATCGGTGGGCAAGTCACACTCGACTGGCAAGCGTGTCAAAGTATTGACCTTTATTGTTCTACGACTCGAGGTATCGACCGCCTGCAGGTACAGGTTGTGGTCGAGGTGCCCCACGCTACCCGCCACCCGTGCAGGGTTACAAAAGTGGATTGACGGTGGTAATCTGCAGAGCAGGGCGGAGGCTTGTCGACTTTGTGATGGCGAGGCTGCTGTGATGGATGCGATGCGATGCGCCCCCGTTGCAATCGATTTCTACGCCACACACACCGTGACAACAGCGTGCGCATGTTTGTTGCCCTTCGCGACTGACCTTGGCCAAACACATACACTACATCACAACCCACTCTTTCTTCATTCTCCTTCTCCATCATCCTCTTCCTCATTCTCCTTCCCCTTGCTCTTGCTATCCTCTCCACTCTGCTTGCGAACCACCTCTCTCCCCAACATCACCCAGAGGGGACAACGGCACCATGACAGTCCCCCTATCCACCCCGCTCCCCCCATCCCCTTCCCCATCAACACCACCCCATGCCCCTCCTCCATCATCGATGGACTTTTTCTCGCGCCTCAACCCCTTCACTCGCCGCCGGCCCTCTCTCGACTTCACCCCTCGCTTATTAAAGGAGCGCATGTCATCTACCCTGGACCCGTCGCCACTCACCACAAAGTCGAACAGGACCACTGCAGCCACGAGCACGGCCCCCCGGAAGCAGGGCAGCCTTACACGCTCGCCTTCGGCGCCCACGCGCGTGACCGACGCCAGCTTGACGCCACGCCGCAAGCCTGTGCCGTCGTTTGCCTTTAGCTCCGAGGTGTCGCTCGGCACCGAGTCACCGACGCCTGCTGCCACTGCAGCACCAACACCGACTGCAGCGCAGCTCGAGGTCCTTCGCTACCGTGCCAGCACGAGTAGCGGTACTTTCTCGAGCACGGGCACCAGCGGATCGACGGGTGACACCAAAGACCCACTCACTAGTGACGAGGCAGCCGGAACGACAAACACCACCACCGCGACCGGATCAGCCACCCCAGCCACCATCACGCCCACCATCTCACAAGTCGGAGCCTTGGCCGATCCCATCACACAAGAGCGAAAGTCTACAAACTCGTTCTTCAAGACACTTACACGCAAGCCGTCCATCAGCTTCAAGTCCAAGCGCTCCAAGAAAGGTCATGCACGTAGTCAGAGTGCTACAACTATCGGTTCAGGAAGTGGCTTCCCTCTTCCTCTTCCCCGTCCTTCGACTCCGGACACGCGGCGTAGCGGCCGGAAGCGCAAGACGGCACTGATACCGGGAACCGCCGACGTCCCGCCCCTGCCGTCGACCGTCGGTTGTGGGACGGGCTGTGTTGGTCGTGATACATCTCGCTCGGGCGGGTCCGGCGGCGACGCCGGTGGCTCGGGATCCCGCGAGGGTCCAAACACGGACGCCGAGATCGGCGCCAACCACGGACCTTCTGGAGCTGGAACGCGGGGTCGTGCGCGTAACGAGCATGAAGAACACATCCGCTCCGTCCTCGTCCAGAGTATCCAGGACCTCGAGCCTACGCGTCAGGAGCCACCGGCACCCATAAGCTCGCTGCCACCACCCCCGGCGCACGCCGCTCGTCGCCCCACGCACACCCGCGCTTCGACACGTATCCCTCTCCCCACCGAGGTTGCGCTCGAGTTTGGCACCACCCCTAGCCCCCAGTCCGTGCGCGTCGCAGCCCGCACGCCACTCGACGTCACCACGCACAGGCGCTACCATAGCGCCAACGAGGTCCCGTCCGGCCCCGTGCTGAACTTGCCGTCCAAGAAGTCGTCGGCAAAGTCGGTCGCTTCCGTGTCTGCTGTTGCTGGTGGGATATTTGCTGGCCAGCCATCGACACCTTCTGCGTCTCCGCGTCGTCCTGCTCGTCATCCAGCTCGCGAGAACCGCCACAACCCGTCGGCCCAGCACGACTCTATGGGTGCCACTGGACCCAGCACCCCTCGTGGACCCTTGACCCGCCCATACCCGCCGGTCGAGGTGGGCCACCATGACGTGTTTGAAGAATTCCTCGCGACACGCCCATTATTAGCACCCTCTGACACTGGGTCCGTGCGCGCGACAGCCGAGGACGCCGACGAGCACACTATTGCGACCACCGATCTCGACCAGTCGTTCAATCTCAGCATTCACTCGGCGATCCGCCGCCACCATGGGCTCCTGTCGACGCTCGACACGCCGGCATCGATGCGTATGGCACAGGGGCCGCTTCGCATCGACGAGTCTGAGGCATTAGATGCCGCACAGCCGCCCCACGTCCCGTCGCCCTCGCCCCGTGCAACTCCAAAGTCGGTCTCGTTTGTTGACATCTCGACCGCCGAGTCGGTGTCGTTCGATACCCATTCCGACTCTCACCAGCATTCATTCGAGTTTGATGACGACTTTATTCCCGTACACGACGACCAGATGGACGGCTCGTTTTCTGGTCCCGTGCCCAACTTCCACAACACGTCGCTGTCTACTATTCAGGAGGGCCTTTCCCAGTCGACTGGAGTAGACAGCCGCCGCTTCTCGGGTGAGGAGACCCCGAAGGAATCGCCTCTGCAGTTGTGCCGACCCGCTACATGCGAGCCGCCGCATCAGACGTCGTCACTGCAGGAGTCGTCGGCCCAGGCGTCGTCAGCACCGCACCCGCTCGATTTGACGCCGACTCGAAACCGTACATCGGCACCACCTGCTCTTACCTCCACAGACTCGGACAACCTGGGCACAAATCCCGCTAACCAGACCCAGAGTCTGTGTGCCGCCTCTCCTCCGACGGCGGAGGCCCAGCAGCAGCAGGAACAGATCGCACAACTCGACAATGGTGAGTTGTGGCAGTCGTTCCAAAGCTGACCCCAGCACTGAATGCGCTCCGTTCGGCCGAGGCTGTGGGTCAGGATGGCGCATCTTCGTCTCAGTCCGACCGCAACCTGCCCGCCCTTCGTACACCGCAGCCAAGCAGCTACAACCGCCGTGCCAGCGCCAACGGCACCGGCGACCACATGGACTTGAACGATGACTCGGACGACGAAACAGACAGCGTTAGCGAGCGATACGAACGATACATCAAGGCGTTAAAGGACGACCACGATGCAGAGGTATTATCGCTCGAATCCAAGCACCAGGCCGAGTGCCAACCTCTCGCAACGGATCTTCGCATCGCCAAGTTGGAGAGCAACACGCGTGCTGCACGTATCGCCGAGCTCGAGAACGAGTTAGAGACGGCCCGTTTCCTCGCTGCCGAGGCAACGTTTGCCAAACGTGCGCTGGAGGCCGAGAAAGACGAGGCCAAGGCGGCTGTAAAGGGCATGACCGAGCGTGCTGCGCTCGAACGCAACCAGCTCATCCGTGAAAACGACGAGCTTCGTACCCAGCTCGACCACATCAGCCGCGCGACAGTCAAGAAGAACATTGTCCAGAGCATCGTGTCCATGTCGTTAGATCGCGATACCAAGTTCTCAAACGAGCAGGCCGCTCTTGACGCAGAACGCCACGACGTCGAGTGCCTCCGCGAGGCTGTCATGGACAAGATCAAGTTATTCGCCGAGGAGATCGAACGTCACAACCTTGAGCGCGCCACGTTTGAGGCTGCGCGTGCCGGAATGGACGCAGCACTTGTGGCATTTGGCCGCCAACGCGAACAGCATGAGAACGAGTACGAGGCTTGGCAAAAGGACCGCGCTGCCTGGTACGAGGAGCATGGCGAGGCCGACAAGCAGTACCAGGAGTGGCGCGCCGAGCGCGATTCGTACGAACAGGAACGTAACGAGTTTGAGCTCGAGCGCGAGGCTTGGAACAAGGAGTGCACTCAGCTGGCGTCTCAGGTGCAGTCGCTTACTTACAAGTGCGAAGAGTATAGCGAGGAGATTGAAACCGTGAGTGGGAAGCCGTCGAGGGGTGCTGACGGAAGCTCAAATGCCGCGCGTGGGCCGCCGAAGAGGTCACTGTGGCACGCCTTGAGCGACGCATCGAGGACCTGACGGATTTATTGGACTCGAAACTCGACGATCTCGATGCCGAAGACACGGCCAACCTTTCTGCTGTGACGGTCATCTCGCAGGAGAGCGAGCTCGTTCAGGTCCGCCGCGCCCTTCGTGAGGCGGACAACGAGATCGAGAGCCTCCGCGCGGATGCAGAGCGACAGGCGCGCGACGCCGAGCGCACGGCAGCCTGCTTAGTCGAGGAGCTCGCGGCTGCGCGGGACCGCCTGTTATCAGTCAACGACGAGCTCCGCCAGGCCATGGAAGAGACGGAAACGCACCGCACCCGCGCGGCTGACTACTTTTCGCGCACCAAGACGTATATCGGCCAAGTTGAACGTCTCGAAGTGACCAAGGCCAAGCTTGAGGCGCAAGTTGAAGAGCTCAAGCGCCGGAGCTCGAGTGATGCTCTCGCATGTGCCAAGTTTGAGAAGCAAGTTCACCAGCTTGAACAGGAGCGCGCGACGCTTGTCGCCGACATTCAGTCCAAGGACATGGAGTTGGCTTTGCTCCGTCGGAGTGCCCCGTCCAACACACCGCGCAAGGCCAACGCAGGCAACAACACCCCGCGCCCAACCACGCGTGTCACGTCGCCAACGCCAAAGTCGCGCCTCACCCCGTCGCCAAAGAGCAAGGGCATCGCGCTCCGCGTTCGTCCCCGCCAGCCTGGCCAGCCGCCTATGTCGCAGCTACCGCAACCTCGCCGCCAGCCTCCGCCGACACCGACACGCAAGTCGTCCGTCTCGACGCAGTCTGTGTCTACGCAGTCTGTCTCGGCGCAGTCTGTGTCGACGCCATCCATCTCGACCCGCAAATCGTCCATCTCGTCCACTGCGACGCACGACTCGGCGCTGGCGCCGACGGCCAAACACAACATTGACGACGACGCCCCGTCCTCGGCGTCTTCGGCTGGGTTCAAGCACGAGCCTGTACCCGGCCCGAGCCGCGAGCGTGGTGAGCGCCGCGTATCGCGCGACACCCGCCTCCGCGAGCGCGACCTCGCAGGACCGCACGAGCAACCCCGTGACCCCCGCTCGCCCAAGGCGCCCACCAAGCTCGCGCGTCCGCCTGGACCCCGTCGCCCGGGGCACGCGCACGCGCGTCCGCCGTCCATTAGCCTCGCGCGCGAGCTCGCCCTCGCGTCACCCAAGTCGCACCCGGCCAACCTCCACGACGACGGCGATCGCGATCGCACCGACAGTAAGTCTTGCTCTCTCGTCCTCGCTGCGTATCGGGTGCTAATGCCAGGTGTGCGCCCCTTCCCGACGTCTGGGCTTGACACCTAAAACGACCACGACCTGGTCGAGCGATGCACGCCGTCGCTACGCTTGACGACCATACACAATAGACCCAGTTACGACCACTACGAATACCCTTCGCCGCCCCTGCCGCGGCACACTGCCTCTGCGAGGAGCGCCGTGCTTGCTGTACCGTACCATGTTGAAGACGCGAGTGTAGAATAAGACATAGATTGTAAAAGCACGCACATGCTCGCCGTGCCCGCGAGATGGATATATACCAGCACGACGAGCACACACTGCGGGTTTAGTAACAACTGCAACTGCTTGCAAACTGGCCACTGGTAAAACTTGCACACTAGGAGCTAGGCGGTGCCGGCTGCCTCGTGTGCACGCTGCACTGCGTATTCGGCTCCAACGCAGTGTCGTCGGCTCATCGACTGTTCACGCGCTCACGGGCTGTCCGCACGCGTCCGGGGCTATTCGCATGATGGTGATACATTGAAAGACTGGGGGTTGGCGACGCGACGTGTCCCGTCCCAGAGGGGGCCAGAACAATCGACAAAGAGGCCATGGAATGTGGCCCAGTGTGCGAGAGGTCGGGAAACCGCTAGCCAACCCCCGTATCGGAAAAAAAAAAGAGACTCATACACGATCTGGATTGTAACTCTGGTTGCGCACTCTCGACTGGATCCGGCGGAGGCGCAATAGTGTAGCGGCGCCCCGTACCGGCCCGGCGTCGACAATGAACACCTAGACCTAGACCTACACCACACCTACACCCAAACCTACACGCCTACACGCCTACACGCCTCGCCTACACCTAACGTACGCATACCCTGCTCGCTGTCCCTGCGCGAGCCCCTCTACGCGCTACGCACTCCCCGCCGCCTCCGATACTCTACTTCCACTCGGCCGCCATTCTTATTTCGATCTCACGTGACGTCACTGGTGCCGCGTGCGCAGCCCGCCGACGGGCAAGCCGCGCCTTTGCATTGTATGGATGCCTTTTCGCTCTGCTCGCCGCCTGCTTGCCCGCTGCTGCACGCCTGCGGCACCATTGCCGGTGGCCGCATCGTCGGCGAGTGGTGGTAGGTGCGAGGCCCCTACACTTCCATGTCTTCGTCGACACGGTGGGCGAGCGTGCTTGTCTTGACGGGCGACGAGCCAAAGGTGCCGTGCTGGATGGGGTACGATGAGTGTGCGAGGCCCTCGCGCAGCGTTCCCGGCGGCGAGATGCGCATGTGGCTGCAAGACGTGTTAGCATGTGTGTTGGGTAGGGGTAAGGTGAGCTTACCTCTCAGAGCTTCGGCGCTGGTGCGTGCCGGGGACATTCGTGGCTTCACTTGTGGCCGCCGGGCTGATACCGACGCCGACTGGGGCGGCGGACATGCGGCGGTCGGCGGGGAACGCGTTCTGACCAGAGGTGGGCGACGATGATAGCTGGCCGTTCTGAGGCGGCGACGCGTGAGGAACACTGTGGGTGTGAGCGTGTGTGAGCGGGGGAGTGAGCGTGCGGTCAAAACGTGGGTCGTGCTGTGTGGGCTGGTGCGAGACGAGACCAGAACACGACGCAGCGCCAACACTACAGCAACGCCAAGGGTGGACGGACGGGCGCACGTACCCTTCGGGAGTGGGGATGGCAGTGCCAAGAGGCTGCGGCGGCGAGACACCGGCCTTGGACATCATATAGTCGCCCGAGTCGAAGTACTTGCGCTCCTGCGGATGTGGTCAGCGAAGCACTCGTGTGGGGCGCACGCGAGAGAAGCGTGAGCGCGAGCCGCGGCTTCCAGCCATCGGGACGTCGCCGTCGCCTCGGCCACGGCTGCATCCTCGGCGGTGAACGCACCTTTTGCATCTTGGTGAACAGGTTCTTGGCTGGCATCTTGCCGTAGAGCTTGAACGCCTTCTGGTCTTGCTCGCTCATCTGCTGCACGGGGGTTAGTGTGAGTTCCTGGGGCAGGGGCACAATAGGCCGTCTGTTTCGCGTACCGAGATGTCAACCTTGTTCTGGGCGATCAGCGCTGTGCAGAAGGGGGGAAGGGATGGGTGGTGGGCATGGGAGCTGGGACGCGCGCACGGCTGGCAGTGGCGGCGTCGGCTGCGGCGGTGGCGGCGGTGTAACACGTACCATCTTGTGAGGGTTCATCGTGTGCAAGGGTCTGAGTGGGGGAAGGTCGGATGGGAGAAGGGTTGTCGATGGGAGGATGGGATGGCCGAAGTCGAGGACGACGGTTGGTTAAGAGTACCTAGGCCAAAGGGAAGTGGGAAATCGGCGGGGGGTGCAGTGTGTCGGGTGCGCGGGTGTGCGTGGGACCAACGGGGGTGTGCGGGTTGCGTGTGGAGTCGACGCTGACGTCGCGCTGCTGCGGGCCAGCGTAGCCGTGGCGAGTCGTGCTGGGAAGCTAGGATGTAGCGAGGAACAAGGTCACGTTCGATGCCTGCGTGCTTTGCTTGCTGCTGGCGATCCACGGGTGGGCGGGCGCAGACCTCGGTATCGGGATACGGCGGGTGGCGGGGAAGGCGTGTGGATGACGGTGTGGGAGTTGGGTAACGGAGATTGGGGTGCGTGGGTGGGGAGGTGGTGCAGACAGGGGGCAAGTCGAATGACAGGAGCGCAGATTGCAGTGTGGTGCGAGGTGGGTGGGAGGGATAGAGGTAGGTGGTTGATTGGAGGTGGTTGGTTGAACAAGGACGAATGGGTTGTGTGGAATGGAAAGTGGAAATGATTTCCACAGGTGGTAGCAGAGGTGGTTGTCGAGTGGTGGGTGGGGTAACCAAAGGTGCAGGTGGGGGTGGTCGGAGGGATGAACGGGTGGGATCGAGATCGAGCGCGACTAAGCAGAGAGAGAGAGTTCAGAGTGCGCCCTGTAGTGCAACACTTGTTGCGAGCCAGTAGTCGCCGCATACAGATCACAGCGAGTCCTGGCATGTAATGCATCCATGCCAGGAGCGGAGCGGCGCGGCGCGACCACTGACGACGACTACTGTAGCCAAGCTAAACCAGAGCATCCAGGCTGCAGGCTGCAGGCTGCCTGGGCCAGGCTGGCTCTGGTGGCTCTGGTGGCTCTGGTTGACTTGGTGGCGTACGTTTACTTGTGCACCCAGCGGCCAGCCGGCACTAGCCAACAGGAAGACGGTATGCATTCTCAGCAAATGTCAGGGGGGGGCAGGGGGGCAGGGACCGCCCTGGGCGCGAGACGAGACGCCGTACGCCGAATACTCGCTCTCCGTTGGCCGCTGGCTTGTG
Organism: Pascua sp. PH4015B; assembly: GCA_025502685.1. Taxonomy (NCBI): domain Eukaryota; kingdom Fungi; phylum Basidiomycota; class Tremellomycetes; order Trichosporonales; family Trichosporonaceae; genus Pascua; species Pascua sp. PH4015B. The sequence continues at coordinate 60,019 of JAMFRD010000094.1, read as the reverse complement.
TGTGAGGGAGATACTTTATCCGAGCCTAAGTCTAGACCTTAATGGCCTCTGCTCATCCGCCCTGCCCTCGTCATTGACCTCCCTTCCCTGACACCGTCTCTCTCTCTCTTTCTCCACCCAGGAGGAGTCAGGGGACCCCACTCACTCACTCACTTTCAACTCTCCACTCGCACTCGCTCCCCCTGTTGCTCCCGTCGCCCATTTCTTTGCACTGTTCGGCTACACTTTGCTGGTCAAACCACATTTCACTAGCTCAGAGTATCCACATCCCCAACAACGTAAACCTACCTTGTTATTTCTGTGCATGACACCGTCCTAGCGCGCCTAGCTCGTGCATCGTCGTTATTCAGCAGCAATGCGCGCAATACGTAGCGGGCACAACCTCCAAGCCACAGGGAAGGGCAGCAAGGTGGTGGCCCAGGCACGGCCGGTGACGTCTGTAGACGTTATATTGCCAGGCTCGTCATTCCGGCCCTGCCCATTTTCCTGCATTCCGCGTCTCTCGGCCCCCGCTACACTCGTCTCTGTCGCACCGTAGCTCGTAGGTTGAGCCAAGCTCCGCCCACCTCTCCGATCCAGAAACTCGCATTGCGAGGCATGGAATACCGTTTCCCCCCACCACGCAGGCACCCCCGCTCGATCCCGCACCTCCATAACGCCCGACACAAGAGGTCACATGACAGATCTGCCCACACTTCCTCCGCGCTGCGCGCACTGAGACGCTGCACACAAGGTTCGGTGCATCCGGTGCCTGCGCCTTGCTAGCCGTGCGCTCAAGCGTTTGGCTCGGCCGTCTGAGACTCGCTGGCTCGCTGGGATCACTGGATCGAGCATTGTCGAGGGCTGAGACTCGCGAGCCTGGGGGTCTGTGCGATCGGTGGGCGGCGCGACGCGCCACGACTTGCACAACGGCCGTAAGGAAGCTCACTACCTATATCACTATGGCTGTGGTTTCTCGCGCACTGACTGCTGGACTGCCCGCGCAGGCAGGCGCTACTGGCCACCGGTGCTGCCATTCTCGCACAACAAACGACCTGCCTGCACGACTGGTCTGATTTGCGCCCGCCTATCAACCAAGAGGGCCAAAATGTGCCGACCCCATTGAGCCACTGACTCACGCCTGAGCCACTGACGCCTCCCACACCCAAAATGGAGCGCCCCCAGCAATCGCAGATCCTGCCGCACGCTGCACCCGCTCTGCGCTCTTCTTCAAGCCTGGGGTCAGCCCGGCGGCATGCCGCATGTAGGCGCCCTCGGCGGACAAGGCCGCAGAGCGGCGAGCCTGCCAAGGGGGTGCAGATAGGGGGCCAGCACGGCACCTCGGCGACAAACCACAGCGAGGTGGAGCTGGGACTCAGATCGAGGCCGAGGAATTCCAGGGTTGGGCTTGTGGGTTGGATAGCGTTGGGAGCCATGTCAGGATGAGCTTGACGCTGCCAGCTGGGTACTGGAGTGATGTTTAGGGTTATCCATTTCATCAACCCCCGTCTTATCGGCTATCTCCATCCAACGTTTGGTCACGAGGTGTCAATGACAACGCCCCACACGCGCAAACGTGAATGAGGCCGAGGGGCATTCGAAATACCTCAGCAGCAGCGTGCAGCATCCCCCGCCGATCGATTTCAACTCAACTGTGCGGCATGGCCAACTTGTGACCACCAACCTGCTGTGTCGGTCCGTGTGGCCGAGTGGGCAACGGGACATGACGGCACGGGACATGCCTTTGAATGTTGATATCAAACTCCAACACTCATGACCAACTATTTTTACACATGACCAACTAATTCAGATACCGTGCCGGGCACAGACACGGAGACAGAGCGGACACGGACTCGCGGACTTGGCACGGACACGGAGACTGAACGGGCTGAGACATGGAAACTGCCACAGACACGGCGCCAGAACAAGCCAGAAAACTGCTTGGATCTCGTGATCTTGCAGTCACCTCGACACGAACTGCCAGTGGTGAACTGGGTGTGGGACTATCTGAAATGCGAGACACTCCAGGCAGAAACGCAGCCGAGATACAAACGATTGGTGGGGCACGTCTTATCACGGCCCCCGTTCTCAGTCTCACCGTCCATGGCAAGATCCCATACCGTCCCCTCGCAGTGTCACACTCAGCTCGGCAGTGTCACTAACCAGGTCGCCGTGTCCGAGGTATGTGGCTGTCCTGGTGTATCATCCTAGTGGAGGGCTCCTACAGATAGTCATTTGGACGCGCGCCTGCAGTGCGCTCAATGGTGACTCCATCGTGTATGGTACAATGCCAATACCATGTACTGTGGCAGACAACGACGTAACACCTCAATCAAACCGACGTTGAAGACAATGACACCAGCCCCACCTCTGGGCCTGTGACATTCTGTCATTCCTCTTCACGGCAACCGTAGCACACAGAACTTCTTGGGAGAGGTTGCGGACCTTGTGTCTGGGCCATGACATGGTTTGGGCAGTGAAATCCAGAGTGCTGGTGCAGTAGAACAGGCTGGCATGAGACCATGAGCGCGCATTGACATGAAACGCGCAACTCCTGTATCTGGTCTGGTGATATTGCACTCCGGCATGTGGCGCTCGAGTAGAGGGTGCTGGACCCCAGCCGCACCACTGTAGCGTGTAACTCTTGTGCTTGTCGTCTGGAAACTGGAAGCTGTCATTCCATCAGCCGGCCATAACAGCCGTTACATACAGGACCAGCCCTTCAGCCCTACGGATCCCCTCCCACGCGCCGACGGATGAGTTCGTCCCCCGATGAGTTGCCAATGCCCGATCACCGAGATCCATTCAAAGAAGCACCGACATAGGGAAGCGGCGAGAAGCTCGACGCACTGTTCAAGTCGACGCATAATTTCCGTCCACGTGCGCCGTGTCTTGAAGATGGGCAGGTGGGCTATGGGTAGAGACCGAATTCCGGCCAAGTTGTGTTCAGCTTGGGGAGCGTACATGGTCAGTCAGCTGCTCAGCATCCCAGTTACCCAGAGAGCCTGTTGCGCATCAATGGTTGCGTTGATGAATGCGATGAGATGTGCTGTGAGTGGTCTGTGGGATTCGGCGACACGTGCTCTACGCTGCGCATTGGTATCAGATGTTCTTCTGATCAGTTGACGGTTGTCGAAAATATCCATTGGGAGAGCGCCAAGATCTGGTGGACTGGAGCGAGAAAGGCTGCTTCATGATCGGTGCCGCTCTGACGGGTCGCACCCAGGCCTGCACACATTGCAAGTTGTTCGCAACTGGTGTCCCCCAGCATTGCAGCAGGTCGAAGCGTCTTCAACTCGCAGCTGGTCAGTTCTGTCAACAACAGGTCATCCACAGCTTGGGTAATCCTTCAACACAGTCATCCACACATTGGGAAGTATAAGTTCCTTAACCGGAATGTCAGAGACCCACGCTTCTCTGGACAGAGCCACACAGTTCGGGAGCGCCTCCTGCGCGCTGCGGCAAGTGCCGCATGCCGCACACCTGGAGAACCGGATATGGCGCGCAGAAGCGAAGTACAACAGAAAGTCGGCAGGCGGCTCGGCTCGGCTCCGAGTTGTGGTCAAATAGTGGTATCAGCTTGCGCGACTCGACTCACCATGCCGGCGTGTACCACATGCTTCGCGGCACACTTGGTGTACATACGGGTCCGTCGGCTCATTCACGGTGCTCCACCCAACTAAACCTTGTGAGCTGCGACAGGGCACAGCGAGCAGCCCGCTGCGGATCATGGCTGGGTGCGGGTGCGCTTGTAGGCAGCTGTGTGGCCGGGGGTTTGCATGGGTCGGCACTGCGCCATATGGTCACCAAGTGATAGCTTCGTGAGCACCAATGACAGCCCGTCGAGGGTGAGCAGTAGGTCCCGATTGAGGGAATCATGTGGCCCCACAGCCATGAATGCAGGACGTTGACCAGGGATGGTGCACTGGTGTGCAACTCCGGCGACTTCGGCCTCGTACGCCTCGTCCGGCCATAATCCCATACCGCACGCAACCTGCCACTCGCTTCCCAAAGAGGCAAATCGCGCAAACCTCCCAAGGAAGCAACGTCACGTGACCAGGTGGAGCGCGTGGTGCACACTCCTGGCAGCATGGCAGTTGCACGGTGTGGTCATGTTGCTAAAAAAGTAAGCCAACCGCCGTCAGCCAGCAACCAGCAGTACCAGTAGTAGTGCTCGTGTGCGCCTAGTGCAACATTTGGTTGACGCGACTCGACGCCAGCTACCAACCACACTACTCTGTGCGGATCCGCACTTGTTTCTTTCTGATCAAATCTACTCGTAGCACATTTTGCTCGTGTGCTGCTCGTCGTTTGTGAGAAGCACCTCTCGTTGCTTCTTCACTCTTTCGGTCCGAGTGTCAACCAACGGTCGTTGACGGAATCACGACTGGCCAATTACCCGCCTGCCACCCGGAAGCGATAACGAGCGGGGCGCTACAACAACAAACTCTCCGCCGCGCCTCTGTGCGCTCCCCCATCTCGAACTCTCCTCCCAATCCACAGCACGCCGGCCCTCACCCTCGCCAGCATGTCCACGGGGAACAGCGTCGTTATCGCGCAGGCCGGTGCTGGTCTTGTGCAGGCTGTGTGGACGGCTAGCAACGAGAGCGAGAGCATAGATGTCAACAAGTCGAACAAGTCAAAACCTCAGTTCGTACTCGTGTCTTCCTACACCCTCGCCTCAGCGTGTCCCTCCCTCCTGCCTTCCTTCCTTGATTGCAGTGTACTAACCCCGCAGTCCCCAACCCTTCTTGTTGCGACACACGCTCTTCCTCCTCCCCCTCGCGGTCGTCATCTCGGCGTCGATCCTCCTTCTCTCCTATGTCGTCCCCATCGTCTCGCGATGGGTGCACCGCCGCGTCGTGCGCAAAAACTATGAGCCGCTCGCAGTCGACGACGACGCAGAGGTAGAGGCGGAACCCGTGATCCCAACGCCTTACCTCCCGTCGCAAGGGCTGTGGGCAGACTTCCGCGCCCACATCCGCTCCCTGCGTAGTATCGGCACGCAGATCGTCCTGCTCGAATTCCTTCGCTTCCTCGCACTCGGTACCCTCCTCGGTCTCAGCATCTATGCCACGATCCAGGCAGAGTCGCCAGAGTCCAACAAGGGGACGGACGGCAGGTCGCTCCTCGAGGCACTCAAGAAGAAGAAGAAGAAGAAAAAGAACAAGAATAAGGTCGGCGACTACTCGTCCCTCGAGTGGGGAGAGTTTGGCGCCTGCTTTTTCTATGTGGGTAACATGTCTTTTGTGAATGCTCACCCGACAGCTGTACAACATTCTCTTCTCCTTCCTCCTCCTGACCATGGGCACGCGCGCGTCGCGCCTCCGCCGCCGCCTGACTCGCCATGTCGACGTCCTGCTCCTCCTCGCATTCGCTCTCTTTGCGTACCGTGACATTTGGCCAGAGCTCACAACCTACCTCTCGCCCTCGGACCTGGACAATGCCATTACCTGGTCGCGCATCGGCATCCTCGGGGCCACGGCCATCTTGATCCCCGGCCTCCGTCCTGGCATCTACGTGCCCGTGGACCCCCTCAACCCTACACCCGCGGACCAGATCCACCCAGAGCAGACGGCGTCCTTCCTCTCGTTCATCTTCTACGAGTTCATGACGCCGCTTGTCCTCAAGGCGTGGAAGGTGTCTGCTCTCCCCTATGACGAGATTGTGGGTTTACGACATCGTTACTTCTGCTTACCCGCTCAGCACCCGCTTGCCGACTATGACCACGCCGACGTTCTGTTCCAGAAGTACGGCGAGAACCTCGACCCCATCCGCCGTCGTGAGAAGGGTCTCAAGCCGCTTCACCTGTTCTACGGCCTGGTCTACTCTTTCCGTGTTGAGCTCTTGAAAACAAGTGAGTAGCAGCTCTCTGTGACTCACCCACTGACGTCAGGTACCGTCTGTGTTATCGTGGCTGCCGCAGAGCTTATTCCTACAATCTGCATCAACCAGCTCCTCACCTACCTTTCAACGGACGGCGTGGGTGCCAAGATCAAGCCCATTGTCTGGGTTGCTTTACTGTTCATTGGTGAGAACCCACTCATCGCTCCGTGCTTCCTTCAGCTAACCCCGACAGGCCCAACGATCAGCAGCATGCTGTTCCAGTACTACATTTTCATCATGACGCGCTGTCTCGTCCGCAGCGAAGCAGTCTTGAGTCAACTTATCTTTGACCATGCGCTTCGCCTCCGCATCAGAGATACCATTGGCGACGACTCGGCCAAGCCCGCAGTAGATGTCCCCACGATCGAGGTCGAGGACACAGGCTCGTCCACGTCGGACACCGAAACTGGCAGTGCGACCAAGGGTGACAAGAGTGACACCAAGGGCGATGGCAAATCGACAGAAAAGGCCGCAAAGGGACAAGGCATGGTTGGCAAGATCAATGTTCTCATTTCGCAGGACATTGAGTCCATTGTTGAAGGTGAGGAGTTATCCCTGTGACCGTGAAGCTAACCCCCAGGCCGTGACCTCCCGCTCCTGTTTGTCTACACGCCCATTCAGCTCGGTCTCGCCCTCTACGTCCTCTTCAAGCTTCTCAGCTGGAGTGAGTTTCTGTCAGCCAGACATGTTGCTTACGTTTAGGTGCTCTCTTCGGTGTGGCGTTCATGGTCCTCACGCTGCCACTTCCCGGCTTGCTCACAAAACTGAGCGCGGATGTGCAGACAAAGCGCATGGCAGCGGTACGTTTGTGCCACATGACACCGCTGATACATCGCAGACTGATACCCGCGTCGACACTGTCACCGAGGCTGTCGGAGCGCTGCGCATCATCAAGATGTTTGGCTGGGAAGACCGCATCAAGGCCCGTATCGCTGTCAATCGCGAGGAAGAGCTCGTCTTGACTTGGAGGAGGCGCATCATTACCCTGTGCGTCCTTACTCGCTGGGTCGAATACTACTGACCTGCAGCCTCACAAATCTTGTCAACATGCTCTTGCCAATCATCACCATGGGCGTCTCGTTTGCCGCCTACACCCTGATTCAGAAGCGCCCGCTCACAGCCGCTACTGTCTTCAGCAGTATGACTGTTCTCGAGCTCCTGAAGGGCATTATGATGATGGTGAGCATACCTTGGGACGTGTTCAATGCTGACCTCAGTCGTTCTGGTTCCTGAGCGAATATGTCAACTCGTATGTCTCAGTCAGGCGCCTCAACGACTTCCTGCAAGAGAGCGACATGGTCGACGTCTACTCGCAAGGTCACCGTGCGACCATCCAGACCCCAGAGCAGCTTGAGGCTGAGGCCAATGGCCTGATTCGGATTAAGGATGCCACCTTTGCATGGGGCGTACACAACGACAACAAGAACATTATCAACTTCCGCCTGCGCATTCCCGACCTTACGTTTGTCAAGGGCGGTGTCAACCTCATCACCGGCCCCACTGGTTCAGGCAAGAGTTCGCTCCTCCAGGCACTCATTGGCGAGCTGCACTTTGAGCCCTGGGACGACAAGTCGTTCTTCTACCTTCCTCGGGACGGTGGCGTGAGCTACGCTGCCCAAGAGAGCTGGTGCATGTCATGTTCGGTCAAGGACAACATTCTGTTCGGGCGCCCCTATGACGATGCCCGTTACCGCCAGGTTCTCCACGACTGCGCACTCCTACCCGACCTCAAGCTCTTTGAGGACGGAGACGAGACTGAAATTGGCGAGAAGGGTGTCACGCTCAGTGGTGGCCAGAAGGCCCGTATCACGCTAGCTCGCGCCATTTACTGCAACACGGCGGTTGTGCTTCTTGACGGTGAGTTCAGCTGATGATCAAAGCTGACATGCAGACATCTTCTCTGCCCTAGACACGCTTACTTCGCGCTTCATCTTGGACAATCTCTTCAAGGGCGACCTTATCAAGGACCGTACCATCCTTCTCGTCACGCACCACGTGGGCCTCTCGTCTCAGGTTGCCGACTTTGTTGTCACACTGAACGAGAACGGCACTATTGCTAGGGCCGGTCCCATTGACTCGAAGGTGGTTTCGACAGCCAGCTCCGTGGTCGATCTCTCCAAGATGGGCCAAGCTTCATCTCAGGGGTCGTCGCAGGAGTCGGAGTCGACATTGGTCGATACTGCCAAGCCTGCCAACAAGCTCATCAAGGACGAGGAAAAGTCCGAGGGCCGCATCTCGCGTCGCGCACTCTTCTCCTTCTTCAGCACATTTGGTGGCCCTGCGTTCTGGTTCATTTACTTTGGCCTTCTCATCGCCGGCCAAGCTGTTACTGCCTTCCAGACGTACTGGCTTGGTCTGTGGACCAAGGCCTATGACCGTGTTGATGACCCAAGCCAGGTCTCGGTCGCGTTCTGGCTTGGATTGGAAGGAGTCTGGGTCATTCTGGGAATGGTGACCACCGGTGCTTCGGTGACCATCTTCTACATTGGCGCAATGAAAGCGTCGCGTGTCATTCACGCCAAGCTCGTTGACACTATCTTTGGTGGTAAGTGCGGCTGTGACCACCAAGAAGCGCCAAAGCTCACACTGTCCAGCACCCATGCGCTTCCTTGACTCGACACCCGTTGGCCGCATCCTTGGCCGTTTCACCAAGGATATCCGCGCTGTGGACATGTCGTTCACTGAGCTTTCGGACCAGGTCCTTGAGCTTTCTGTCACGCTTATCATCAAGTTTATCACTGTTGTCATCTTTGTGCCTCTGTTCTCTGTCCCCGCTGTTGTGAGTATTCACTTTTGGGTTGTAACGTTCCTCCTAACACTCAGATCATTGGCGCCTTGGGAGCGTTCATTGGCGAGCTCTACATCCATGCCCAGCTCAGTGTCAAGCGCGAGCAGTCCAACGCAAAGACCCCGCTCTTCTCCCACCTTGCGGGTGCTGTTTCGGGTATTGTCTCGATCCGTGCCTACGGTGCCCAGGACCAAATGCGTGCCGAGACGCGTGTCAGGGCCGACAAGTACACCCGTGCGGCCACCGCATTCTACAACCTGAACCGCTGGGTGACTCTTCGTATCGACATGCTCGGTGGCGCGTTTTCGGCTGCCCTTGGCGCATTCCTGGTTTATGCGTCTTCGTTGGACGCTGCCATTTCAGGCTTTGCGCTCACGCAGGCCATTTCGTTTGCCGGCATGATTCTGGTATGTGCGACGAGGCCGACTTGAAACTGACGGTGCAGTGGTGGGTTCGCACCCTCAACGAGTTTGAGGTCCAGGGCAATGCTGTCGAGGTGAGTTTGAGTATGCTTGAGATGGACCTAACTCGCAGCGCATTGAGGACTACCTTGTCATTGACCAGGAAACGCCCCCCGACGACTCGAAGAGGCCTCCCGCGGCATGGCCGACGTCCGGTGAAATTGTCCTGAAGGACCTCTGTGCCAAGTACTTTGAGGGCGGTCCCACAGTGTTGGATAACCTGAATGTCCACATTGCGAGCGGTGAGAGGGTCGGAATTGTCGGTCGTACTGGCTCTGGCAAGTCGACTCTGGTGAGTAATATTGGGTTTGATATGCCGAGGTTGATGCTGATTGTCAGGCCCTTGCCATGCTGCGCATGCTTCCCACTAGCGGCACGGTCATGATTGACGGCATTCAAACGGACAAGATTAATCTCCATGACCTGCGTTCGCGTGTCACCATCATTCCCCAAGACCCTATCCTGCTCTCGGGCTCGCTGCGTGGCAACCTCGATCCATTCGACGAAGCTGACGACGCGACGCTCAACGATGCCATGGAGGCGTCGGGCCTGAGCAACGTCCGCCGCTCCGAGAACGGCACCACGACACCGATGCGTCTGACGCTGGACACGCTCATTGCGGCCGGCGGCTCCAACCTGTCCCAGGGACAGCGCCAGCTTGTGGCCCTCGCGCGTGCCCTGGTGCGCAACTCCAAGGTGCTCATTCTCGACGAGGCCACTGCGTCGGTCGACTTTGAGACGGATGCTGTTATCCAACAGTCGATCCGCAACCTGCCCTCGTCGACGACGGTGCTCACCGTCGCCCACCGCCTCGCAACCGTCATGGATTACGACAAGATTCTTGTGCTCGGCAAGGGCAAGGTGCTCGAGTTTGACTCGCCCGAAAATCTCAAAAACAACAAGGACAGTTACTTTGCACAGCTCGTGCAGGCGATGGAGGGGTAGAGAGGTGGTGTGTTTCGTGTCTAGTTGATCACTGTGATAGCTCTTATGCATGCTTTGCTCGGAACTGTAGCTGCCGAGTGCGCATTGCGATTATGATATTGTGCGAGCACTGCCGATAGATGACCACCCGCACTTGCACTCAGTCGCTGGGGAGACATGACAAGCGGAACCAAAATCACCATAAATCAGGCGCGAACGACACACGTCTCCTCTACAACAATGACTTCGCCACACTCTGCCAACACCATGTCCTGGCACACCCGCCCCGAAACCCCCGCCGACATCCCCGCAATCCGCACAATCAACCTCCTAGCCTTCCCGACGCCGTACGAGTCCTCCCTCGTAGACGCCCTGCGCGCCTCCCCCTCATGGGTAGACTTGTCCTTCATCGCTTTCGACGCCCTAGACTACGGGACGCCCATAGCCCACGCGCTGCTCACACGCTGCACAATCAACACCAAACCAGCCCTCGCCCTTGCGCCTGTCGCAGTGGTCCCTGCCATGCAGCGTAAAGGCGCAGGCAGCGCAGTGATCCGCGCAGCCCTCCAGGCAGCAAGGGAACGGGGCGAGACGGCCGTGGTTGTCCTAGGTCATCCCGGGTATTATCCCCGGTTTGGCTTTGAGGGCGCGGACAAGTATGGGGTGAAAGTCGGGTTTGGGGTGGGGGAGGGGGCGTTGATGGTGTTGGCTTTAGGGGAGGGGGAGGTGCCCAGCGGGGTGGTTGAGTATCCTCCAGAGTTTGGGCTGTAGCGCTTCCGTGCATTTTGTACACGTATTGGTGGTTTTGATTGTTGTTGACTACTGGGTGACGAACGGTCCCACGAGTGTGGGCTGCCAAGACCTGACATGTCTGCTTTTGTGGTTCAGCATGGTAAAGTCTGACTCTTGTCCCAGCGTTGGCTCACTCCGACAACCATCTCCTCCCGTACGATCACGTTCAAGGACTAACAATTCTGTGGAGCAACGTCGTCAGAGATACCATGAGTAGCACACATTGTCCCAGTTCGTGTGCAGGTCACGTAGGGCATATTACAACGAATTTACTATACAACCTAACAATGGACCGCAGGTCGAGGGTTGCCCCAGCCTCCATGGCCTGTCCCCACTCTTCGAGATCACTAAACCACGATTATACCAAGATCGGGGCACCTGCCCGTGTCAGCGCCTCGCGCCAATCCTGCTTCGCGTCCCGTTCGACCATGTTGAGCGTCTCGAACGCGGCCCTTGGCCCGGCGCTGCCCTTCCAACACAGCCGCCGCATGAGCTTGCGGTAGCGGCTGCGCTCGTTGTCATCGTCGAGCGCGGCTGTCGACAGGATGGTCAGCGGGATCAGGAGGCCCGACTCGGTACCCCACTTGATGTCGTCCAAGACATCTAGGGCGGCGCGTACGCATTCCTGTGTCTGGTGAGCTCGAGACCAGGATGTTGCCTGCATACCTGGATGCGATAATCGGATTTGGGATACTGGAAGAAGACTTGCAGCAGGAGCACGCGGAGCGCTGCACGGTGCATCTGGAGTCAGAACCGCTGTAGCGAAAAGACTCACGATGCGGCTGGTGACGATGCGAAGCTCCCTCGGCGGCGTGGTGCTGGTCATCGGGCGGCGGGTCTGGACATCATTGGCCAACGCATCGTCCCAGGCCATGGCGAGTTCGTCGGCCTCCAGTTGAGCCTTGACAGTCCCGACGGAGTTACCCAGCGAGCAGGCGCGGCGATACTCGTGTATCAAGCGATACAGCTTGAGATGCTCGTCACACGTCTCGGGGCGCACACCGAAGATGACGTCCAAGTCGGCAACGTTGTAGCGTAGCGCAGGCGGGAGCATGTCACACAGTGGCGAAGATGGCGGCTGGTCCAAGACGACGACACGGCTGAAGCTGAGCCATGTCTGGTACAGGCTAATGACAGAGATGAAGAACATTTCTGAACTTGTCAGGGTCTGTGGGTCGACAGACTTGAGCGCTTCTCCGTAGGCATCTAATAGTCGTGGGAGTAGCCGGGCGTTGCCATCGACTACAGCGAGTAGTGTGAGCTGTGCGAGTTAGCTACATGACAGCTCGGGGACTGGGGGCATGACACACAATGGTAATACCTCCAGCAACCTGCTCGCGCTTGATGGTGGTCAGACCCGCCACGTCGTGGATGCCTGCCACGACCAGCGCGTAGGCCATCTTGCGGCACGTCTGGGCAATGGTGCGGAAGGGCCATGAGTTGCCTGTCTCGGTGCTGTCCATCAAGTTGGCGCGATGGGTGGCCGCACACGCCTTGAGGGCGAGATAGGCCGGGTTCTCGTCGTTCTTGCCGTCGAGGGCGGAGGACAACGACACTGGGAGAAAGTAGCCTGTCAGGGGGTTGTTGTCCACCTCGCACGCAACGCTGATCGTGGCCTGCACGTCGATAAAGTGGTAATACAGTCGGACATCCGTGTCCGACAACGTTGAAAGAATGGGCGCGGCAATCATCCCGTGCAGCGCACTCCGCGGATCTGTCCCGGGAGCATTGAAGCGGCGGCGCACGTCGTCGGGTTCGGAGGATCGTACCATGCCTGCAACTGGACTCTGAGAATGCTGGAGTGCTCCTGCGTTGAGAAAGGGGCCTATCACTCCGGGGTCTGCGTGGGATGATGGTGGCTCAGTTGATGTGCTGTTCAGATCAGCATCGGCACCAGTGCAGGCTTGTGGTACGCACTAGTCGAAAGGTGATGGGAACAGTGTCTGGTCTTGCAGAGCCGTCCCGAATAGGTCCTTGAGCAGCTCGTGGAATGGATCGCTGTTGTGGTTAGTTCTCTAGCCCGCCGACAACACAATCTGGCATCCTGGCCCAGACGACGACGCACCTCTCGCCCTCCACGAGAGCTACGAGCCCTCCGAATTGCTCGGTTTGCTCGCCCAGTGTCTGCACTTGGAGTGGTGAGGGTTCTGACGAGCCAGCCTCTTCTGCGACATGTTGCCCAAGCATTGAGAGGGGCGATGTTGCTGGCGATGCAACATTCGGGTCACCGGTTGGACTCTCCATGGACCACGCATCGGAGACGTCCATCGTCGACGCTACAGAGCCATTGACAGACCCCGTCGTCCGCCGGCGATTGCCCAACCGTACGCCACGGGGACGGTCGTAGTCACATGCCGTTTCTCGGTGGACACACCGACCGCAAGTGGGGAACGACTCGTCGCACTAGACGGGGTTAGAGTCGGACGAGCGCGACGGCCAACTCACCTTCTTCCGAGCCTACGATGGCGAGATAAGCACAGCACCTGGCGGCGGGATGCTCCTGCGACCACTTACCAGACGACACTGCCTGCAGCCGATCCGTGAGCGGCCTTTGGTCTGGCGTGTGCTCCCCATTGAAGATGTGTAATGGATAGAGTGCTGCTGGACTGAATGGACATGTGTCAATGCCAGGACTCAACAGTCACTGTGTCATCAGTCCCGTGCGCGGGCGCCGAGCTCCAGGGAGCTGGGCATGTAATCGGCCAAGCAACGACCTGACGTGCCCGACACCGTCCACAGCTTCCACAGCACCTGGCCGCTAGGTACTCGCACCCGCACTTGGCCGATACGACGCCACTGCCCACCCGGCGTCGTCGTTCACAAGGGAGCCAATGCTCGGCACCCGATAGCCTCAACCGCAATGGGGCTCCAATTAGCCGTGCCACCACCCCGTTTAGCCGCCAAGATTAGCCATGGAACCGAGATAACATTTGGGGCCAATGCACACGACGCGGGACGCCGAGCGCGTCCATTCAATTACAACTGCATCTCCAATCACAGGTGGCCAACCATCCAACAATCGCTACGGTCTCGTCTATATGGGGGTCTACTATTCCGTGCGGTGGGCATCGTAGCTGAGCACTGCGTCCAGGAGGACCTGCACTCCCAGGGCACTGAAAGTGAGCAAAATACCGACGGACAAACTGCGTATTCTCAACGTACCAGTCTTCGGGCTTGCAGTACTCTTCGGGGTTGTGCGAGAGGCCGTCTTTGCATGGCACGAAGATCATGCCGGTGGGGCAGTGGTGGGATGTGAGGTAGCTGGAATTGTAAGCGTCTTGTGCTAAAATCGTATAAGCTCACCTGTCGTGGCCTGCGCCGCTGTAAATGTCGCGCACGCCGTCCTGGCCGATAGCCGCCACAGAAGCCTCACGAATGGCGCGGATGCAGTCATCGTGGAAGACGACGGCGGGGCTGGAGATAAGTGGCGCCCACTCTACCTTGGTACCGCGGGAGGTCGGGTCGGCCGCAATTTCGTCCGCCTTGGCACGGAGCTCCGCCTCCATCGTGTCGAGGACGTCGTCCGACAGGTGGCGAATGTCCATTGAGAAGGTGACCTCCTTGGCGACCGTGTTGATACTCCCGGGCTGCAGGTTCAAGATACCAGTAGTAGCAAGCCCGTCGTGCTTGGTCGCAATGTCGTTGGCGGCGCTGATGATCCTGGCGGCACACAGGAGCGAGTCGGAACGGGCGTCCAGAGGCGTCGTCCCAGAGTGCGAGTCACGGCCGCGCACAGTAATGTTGAACCAACGGAGAGCCTGGCCGCCAAGGAGGACACCGACGCGCTTGTCCTCGCGCTCAAGGATTGGGCCCTGCTCTAATACTAGTCAGCGGTGGCTCCACAGTCGTGTCTGGACTTACCAATGTGAAGCTCAAAGTGGGCGCCGAGGGGGTTGGCCTTGTAGCTGCATGGTGTCTCGCCGAGGTACCCGATCCGCTCGAGCTCAGCCTTGACAGTGACCTGAGCATCGGCGACGTCTGTCATGCCATAGCTTCCCTCTTCGGACAGGTGCTCGGCCCAGACTGCCGAGCCGTGCATCGACTTGGGGAATCGGGCGCCCTCTTCGTTGGTCCACGTCACGGCGCTGATAGGGTACTCGGTCTGGATGTTGTTGTCATGAAGAACCCGAAGGACCTCGATGGCTCCCATGACACCCAGAATTCCGTCGTACCGACCTCCCGTGGGCTGCGTGTCGAGGTGCGAACCCATCGCAGTGGGGGCGCCATCCTTGCGTCCAGGACGAGTGCCAAACATGTTACCGTGGCTGTCAACGACGACTGTGCACCCAAGGCGCTTGAGCTCGGCGCAGAACCAGTCGCGCACTTTGCGGTCGTCGTCGGACAGCGCCAGGCGGCACATGCCCGTCTCGTTTGGTTCAGAGCCCCACCGGTGGGCTGCTCCCCATTGGCACGTCTCGTGGAGAGTCGAGTTGAGACGTTCGGCGTCGATGCGCAGGTCGCCGGGCTGGTAGATTGTGCGGGTCATGTTGTGCGAATGAGTGTGTACGAGTTTCAAAGTGATTGCTCTACCCAAAGGTCAAGTCGGCCGTTATGTATCGCATCAAGAGCACCTGGGAGGGACGTTTATACGACAAGGACGGTTTACGCGCCAGTTTATCCGCGTTATACGACAGTTACACGACAGTTACACGACCACCATTTAGACGCGAGCGGCAAAGCGATACGCCTGTGCAGCCACACTGGCTGACGACGGTCGATGCGAATCACGCTGAGTTCTGCGAGGTCATGTGATAGCAACGCGATGCTTCTGGCGTATCTACAGCCGATGCGATGTTTGATAGGGCTTTTACGATGCGCCACCGATGCCAAGCCCGATGCGACAGTTATACGACACCAATGATACTTGCTACTCGATTCGAGGGGTGATCGGTCTGTGCGATAGGAACATTGAAAGGACACCGCATGGGTAGTCCTGCGTGTACTGGGTAGTACTGCATGTGTATGTAGACTGATAAGCCAACCACACAGAACGCGTTCAAAAGGAGAGTCCCCCTTGTTGTTACCCTTACTCCCAACCCCAACTGTCACAACACTCACTTACCCACCATGACCTCCAAGACTAGCTCCCTAGAGTTTGATGTCGAGAAGACCAAGGACATCGACGCAAAAGTCACAGTCGTGTCGTCGCAAGACGTCAAGTCGTCCCCGGTAGACGATGCCGTCCTCCAACGCGCGCTTCGCAAGGTGAGTGCGGCATCTTGGCTGCTGGTTCAGGCTGACCCCTTCAGGTTGACTACCACATGCTACCTCCGCTCGCCATCCTGTACCTCTTTTCATATCTCGACCGTGGCTCCTTGGCCAACGCCAGTATCTTTGGTGAGTATGCGGGGCCGTACTTTGATAAGTCTATTCTGACAGTGCAGGTTTCAAGGAGTCCCTAGGAATCACAACTACGCAGTACAACCTAGTCACCACCGTCTTCTTCTTCGTACGTGCCCACCTCTCCCTCGCAAGCCATGTTCGGACTAACCCGACAGACATACGGTGCCTTCGACATCCCAGGCAGTATTATTCAGTCCTATGTCCGCCCAAACCTCTGGATTGCTTGCATCTGTGAGCCAACACGAGTCAGCCATGGATGTTGACTGTAGGCTTCACATGGGGCGTTGTCATGACGCTTTCCGGCCTCGTTCAAAACTTTGGTGGCGCCATTGGCTCTCGACTGGCTCTTGGTGTCGCCGAGGCGTCCTTCTTCCCCTCGGCCCTCGTCCTTGTTGGTAACTGGTACCCGCGTGCGCAGCTCCAAACCCGCATCTCTGCTTTTTACGTCATTGGCGTGTTCAGCGGCGCGTTCTCTGGGTTGCTCGCATACGCTATCAACTATATGGACGGCGTTGGTGGACTCAGGAGCTGGCGCTGGTGAGTGGGGTGGAACGGGAAAATAAATAATGTGCTGACAAGCAGGATCTTCATCCTCGAAGGGTTGGCCACTGTTGTCCTCTCTGTCCTCATTCTCGTGTTCCTGCCGAACGACCCCCACCGCAGCAAGTTCCTCACAGACGAGGAACGTGAGGCAATCCTTGCCAACCGTGCTGCCGAGAACGATGCCGGCCACTCGCACTTTGAATGGTCCTACCTTCGCGAGGCTGTTACCGGTTCGTGCTCCCCCACCCCTCCTCGGCCTGTGCTAATGGTTCAGACTACAAGGTGTGGATGTGCACCTGGCTCGCGTCGGGTGTCAACATGGTCGTCTTTGGATTCAGCTACACGCTCCCTACTATCATTGTGCAGCTCGGCTATACGGCTGAGAAGGCCCAGTTGCTCACGATTCCCGTCTACTCGGCCGCCTGTCTGCTTACCTTTGCGGGAAGCGTCTACTCGGACCGCATGCAGCGCCGATGGCACATGATCGCCGTCGGATTCAGCGTCGCCTTCATCGCCTTGGTCATGCTCTACTGCCTGCCCAAGGACCGACTCGCCGGTGTGCGGTACTTTGGGTGCATCCTGCTCATGTCGGGCATCTACGTCGCGTTCCCCGGGTGAGTGGTTCTAGCATTGCTACCTTGCTACCAGCTGACACCTCCAGTATCCTGACGTGGAACTCGAACAACGCCGAGACCCGCGGCAAGCGCAACGTCTCCATGGCCGTCATGCTCACCATCGCCAATTGGGCGACTGCTGCCGGCACCAACTCGTATCTCGCCAAGCAGGCCCCAAAGTACCAAATCGGCTATGGACTTGCAATGGTGGGTAATGATAGAAAACTCTGAGCGCGCCCTCCCACTGACTCGCAGGCAATGTGCGTTTCATCCGTTCTGGTGACAGTAACCCTCGTGTGGCTGGTCAAGAGGGAAAACAGGGCTCTGGAGGAGAAGGAAGAGTTGGAAGCTGCAAACGCGAGCGAGGAGGAACTCGCGCAGCTTGCTTTCCGGTACATGATCTGATCCATTGTGCATGGTATGTAGCACTGTACGGAGATAGATTGTAGAAATTGGCGCCCTGCTTGACAGGATTAGCCGTAAAGTTGTTCATAGAATCTGTTATGGAAAGAATTTCGCACTCTTGGAACAGCACACGCAGCACGGGACGGGGCGGAAAGAGACGAAGGGAGATCGAAGAAGCGTGCCAAAAAATATTGGACTGGTGTAGCACCTGCCACCATCATAGCCGTCGTCCATCATTCTTCCCTTTCAACAAACAAAGCTCGTCGAAGCTCGTCAAAACCGTCATCATAGACGTATCCATGCGTGACCATTATTGTGTGTTTATACAACTCCATCACAAACTACTTCCTGCTACTGCTACTTCTCAGTGATTTTACCAGCGCGAGAAACCGGCGGGGCCCATTATCGGCGGGCGATACGTCTTGGTGGTTGCCGGGTCGTACTTGTACCCGTATTAAGCAACCACCTCGCCCTGGTCACCGTAGGTGCCATGGGTGCCGACGTTGTCGCCATAGCCACCGTGGGTGCCGCCGCCGAGGGACTTGTCGTAGCGCGTGCCCGCCATCGCGGCCTCGGGACCGCCAGACAGGTCGACATGGTCGAGCGGAACGAAGCGGGTACGCTTAACGAGCTTCCAGATAACGAACGAGAGTAGCACACACGGAATAGTGATGTACGCTGCGAAGAAGTCGGACACGTTGAATTTGCCCAGGAATGCCGCGAAGCCGTTGAAGAAGAGGATGAGACTGAACCAGACGATGGCAAAGTAGGCCAAGTACGGCTGGCACCAACCACGGAGTGTCAGGTTACGGCGATCGATGCCCTGCACTTTGAGGGCCTTGTGGAAGCGGATGTAGCACCAGCAGATGCCGATCCAGGTAAAGAGAGACGAGAGGGCCGAGAGGTTGGTGAGCCAATTGAAGCCCTGCTCCGAGCCCTTGTCCACGCAGAGGTACGAGAGGCAGGCGAAGAGGGCAGCGACGGTGACACCGGCAAAGGGAACACCTGCCTTGCTGGTGCGGATGAAGATCTGGGGCATCTGGCCGTTACGGGCCATGGAGAGGAGGATACGAGAGAGAGCATATGTCTGCTCGTTACCCGACGACAGGGCCGAGGTCACGACGACACCGTTGACAATGTGCGGGAGGACCTTGACGCCCATGGTGGCACAAACAACAACGAAGGGAGAGGCGGCGGCAGTACCAGCACCTTTGGTGAGGGCTCCAGTAAGGATGGGGTCGTGCTGACTGACGACGAGGCCGATAATGAGGGTGGTCAAGACGTAGATTCCAACGATACGATAAAAGACGGTCCGGATGGCCATGCGAAGCGTCTTGCGGGGGTTGTGGGCCTCACCAGCCATGATACCGACCGACTCGATGGCCGCGAACGCGAACGCCGACTTGGTGAGGACTGCCCAGAACCCAAGGAAGCGGGACAGGGAGACGGGCTGAATGCCCAAGCCCTGGACGTCAGTAAACTATTTGATCAATAGCGCAGACGTACCTTGAAGTTGTCGTTAAAAGGTTCCTCCCTCCAGTATCGGCCGCCAATGTATTCGTGTTTGGGCGGGATACCACCGAGGTCGGCGATGAGGCCAAAGAGAACGAGGCCGATAAGCGTCGCAACCTTGACGCATGCAAAGAAGAACTCGATTTCGCCGTACCAACGCACGCCGATGACGTTGATGATGACCATGACGATGAGGAAGATGGTGATCCAGACGGCAGTAAGCTTCTCGTTCTTGACCCAGAACGAGAAGAGCACGGCGATGGCCGACAGTTCAGACGGAATACCGAAGCCAGCCTGGAGCATCTGCTGGGTTAGCGTGGACTAACGGAGGATCAAAGCTCACGTAGTTGAAACCCATGGCGAAGCCCAAAGCAGGGTCGACATACTTGGTTCCCATCTCGCTGTCATGAGTCAGCAACTCTGCATGGTCCCCCACGATCGTGCACGGCACGATTTATTTCCTCACATGAAGCCACCAATGTTGGGTTTGTAACAACTCATCTCGCCGAGAGAGATCATCATGAAACCGACACTGATACCCATAAATGTGTAGCCGAGCCACATGCCCACAGGGCCGCCGAGCTGGAGGGTCAGTCGCTGTCGCGGAGGAGAGTAGCGGAACGCAGATCGCAGAGTGTGGTGATGTTTCCTTGCACAAGCCACGTGCCGTGGCCGACGGCAATGTGGGGATGTGGGGCCATGCGGGGAAAACCAGTTTCGGCGCGCCACAGCGGCGATCAACCAATGTGCCACACACAATGCCACCTGCCACAATCACAACCACCCCAGTAGCCATCCATCCGATCCCCGACAGTCAGTACTCACCACGAGCGCAGATCCAGACCCCAAAAATAAGCCAGTTCCGATCGTCCCAGCAATTGCGATCATAGAAACGACACGTGGCGAGAGGTGGCGCTTCGTGCCGTGCTCACCGACATCGGTGACGGCGAGCTCATGGTCGTGCAGATCCTGCTCGGTGACGGGGTAGACGCCGACCTGGCCCTCGTTCTGCTCCTTGTGATGGTGATTCTTCTCGTCGTACGACATGGCTGCTTGAAAGTCGTGAGGGGAAGGGAGTGTGATGAGGGGGACCTGAGTGCGCGGGTTGTATTTATAAGGTGAGAGCGGCCGCGCTGCTAGCCGCCGGATCGCGCTGGAGAGGGCACGGGGGGAACCGCGGGCCAGGGAGAATGGGGGAGTGCGGTGTAATGTCTTGCATGTGGTGGGACGTGGGATGTCAAGGCGGCGACGGCGCGTGCTCGCTCGGCATGCCCGGCAGAGGTCAGCTGATAGCACTTGAGGAGCGGGAAACCAAAGGGAGTTGGGTTGGGTGGTCTCACGCGCACTCGACACGGCAGATAGAGCAAGAGCTAACCAAGGCGCTCTTAGACGTCATGCCGTTCGCCTATCATGGCTATATCGGAATGACCCTGAATCGCCATCCAGAAATAGAAACGCCATCGTTTAGCGCGCCTCCCGACAAGGCCGACTTCAGCGGGCCGCTACAGTACCTCGTTGTGATGGCGACAGCAGTGGACCCAGTACCTGTGCATCAGATTGGTGTTCAAGATAAGTTTCTTTTATAGTCAAAGAGAGATACGAGTTGTCCAACAAGGAAAGCGCATCAGTCGATACGAGTAGAGGTGGCCTCGATGTGGGTTTCGTACTGAGTGATTAGGGAATAAAGGGTAGACATTCCGGTGGCGGCGTTCGCTTGGCGTCTGGCGATCGTAACGAGGTCATGTGCTCAATGAAATGGCCGAGTGTACAGTGGTCGGTAGACCGCGTGCCAGCAGACAGTGGCGGCCTGTGCCACGCGCCTCATTAGTGCAGTCGTAAGCAGCAGCATGCAGCTGCGGAATGGGGTGCCTGGAGCTTGGGTGAGAAGCAGCAAAGAGGCCGAAGGGGGGAAAAGGGTTTGCAAACTGGGTGTGAGTGTGACACCCCGCAGCTACTGTTACGGTGACCGCGGCGTTGCCTGGCCGCCGAGAGGCATCTGGTAGATCCGTCCCCTGCTCCGGATGCACCGGTGCCCCAGTTGACCCAGGGGCGTTGCTTCAACCTACAGTAGCCTTACAGCACCCAACTGCAACTGGTAACAGGGTGGTCCCTGCACATCACAGCTTACGCATCCCACCTATCTAGCTACCGAGACGGATAGCGGGGCCTATTTAAAGACTCGCGTGGCTGAATTTCTTGGGCCAGAACGTCGGTTCAAATGCAGGAAGTCACACAGGCAGATGAGCAAAGGGAGACTCAGGACGGCTAAAGAAAGAACTGGAAAGGGGACAAGCCAACCCAGACTGACCTCCGCGTCCAAGTAAGTTGCCGAGGTACGGGACGTCGCGCCGCGAAGGAATGACGGCGAGTGAGCGCGGAAATTGCATGATCGGCAGTCTCTCCATCCGAGATCTGCAACGAGTGAATAGGGACACCAAAAGCTCGTGAGAGGGGACAGGGTGAGACTCATTCTCGGCAGCTGAGCAGCAACATGCTAGCAACAGGGTTTGGACGACATAATGAACAGCCGATTGTCAAGGCCTGCTCGTCGGACCTTGCTGACGGTGGCTGTATTCTCCGTACGGATCTTGGTCCCAACACCGACCACGACCCCACGATAGACCAGCGCTAACCTGCAGATCGCAGATGATGTGCCCCACACACGACACATCAAGTTCCTGTGCCTTGAATGTTTGTGTGAGTGTGTGTGAGGCAACAAGAGTGTGGGAGTGGCATACTTTGATCCCGCATCCACTTTGATCCTTCTGCCCACCTTGTAGGCAATCTTTGCCATTGGGACGTGATTATCACTTGGATAAGGCACTATCAGTCTCGCCCCGTGAGATGCAGCAAGACCTCCAATGCCATGTTGTCGCTGGCGCCACAGGGCCGCGGTCCAGCGCGCTATCTTGTAACCACGTGCCCTTTGAACTCGTGGTGGGTCTGTTGTTCCGCTGTTCACGCCTCCCCTCCTGATGACTGTCAGAAACGCAACGTTGCGCCACGATTACCGAGGGAAGGCAGGGGAGGGTCGGAAGGGGGAAGAGAAGGACCTGGATACCCTTGGCAGTTGGCCATAAGCACCAAGAATCATCGCATGTCGGTCAATGGATGAATGGAGCAGCCCTGCGCGCCATCGTTCTTGTTCGCCAATGTTATACCACCTCTACAATCTTTCCAGGCAACACAGCATCACTGCCAGACCACATACAGTAACCCGGAGCTAGCGTATCCTCGATACTCAAGCTAGTTGAACGTGCGTACAGAAGCGCTCCGGGCACTTCCCGCCTGGCTCCAAGGCAAGCCATAGGGCATCTGGGACGAACTACGTGGTCTGGTGGCTGACCTTCTGCCTTATGTTTGAACTCCTTTACAAACAGCATTCAAATGCAGTTCAAACGCGAGGCGATAGTGCATCCACGTACACTTACCATGCGAGTTCCTCATCTGCAGCAACACCACCATTTCTTTTAGTTTCGACTCCTAGGCAGCGGGGAGGAGACCCTCCGAGAGTCCGTACCCCATCGCCTTCGTCTCCTCAACCGTATACATAAGGCCCTTCTCCTCGATATCGTTGAAAAGCTTGTCGAGCGGGGCCTTAAAGCTCTCGACGTCGATCTTCTTCCAACGTTCGCTTGCGTCGCGGATGAGGTAGTGGAGAGCGTAAGGGTGGTATTGAGGGAAGAGCGAGTGGACAAGAGGGATGGCACCCTCAAACGTGCCGTGCATGACGAAGAGCGCGTAGAGAAGCTCCAGCTCGTCGTCGCCCACGCCGCTGCTAGGTCAGTATATGTACAGTACGCCCCATCCCAAGACTCACGGGTGAGTGTGCCTCTTCTTCACACCGTCGTGGCTGTCCATGTGGTCCCTCGCGATCATGAAGTGCGTGGTGGTCCGAAGGCCGCACTCCTCATGGCCACACTCGTAGTGGGGGTGGCGCTCGTGGCGGCGAACGTGCCCCGCGGACGGGCCCTTCGCCTCGCAGCCTTTGTGGCGGCATGCGAAGCGGTTGAGAGTAGCCTTCCCATCGAGGCCATGGTCCTTGATGAGGTGGACGGCGATACTGGCTTGTCCCCACTTCGTTCGCTGCCGTTGGCATGCCTCGTAGCCACACAGCACGTGAGCCAGCGCCTCGAGGCGGCCTCAGGTCTGGAAGTGGCAGCTCTCAACCTTGCAGGTCTTCTTTGGGAGGGCGGCCGAGTCGGTCATAGAAGCAGCGCCATGAACCATGTCGCATTGGTGACTGTTGCAGTTCCTGGTGGTGCCGTGGCACACGCAGTTTTGGGGAGGCACGACGCCGCAATCCTCGTAGTCGCACTCGACGTGGACGGCTTGGGCGTGGACTTGCAGGTGCTTGACCTGAGTGGTAGTGTATGAACAGTCGATCGATAACTCCGTGCTGTTTCGGCCGTCATGCCATTCGACGTCGTGGTGCGATTGGTCGCGCGTGTTGATGGGGATGTCGCAGTCCGTGTGAACGCACTTCGAATTGTGTGCGGAGAAGTGGTTGAGAGCCCGCTGTAAGCATATATCGGGCTTGCAGTTCTGGATACACCACTCGCAGCCGGCGTAAGGACAGTAAAGCCACTCGTACGGCGACGGCAGCCACGCGGGAGGGCCGTCACTGTCGATCGTCTGCTTGGGTGGTTTGTGACTGTGTGACTTGACGTGTTTCGTGGCTTGCTCCTTCCTTTTCTTACTGTCCGCCTGCTTCGAGACGTAATTGCACCCCGGGTAGGGGCAAATGAGCCAGTCGTCGGACTCGTCGTCGTAGAGGCGGATGGCGAGTGATAGCAGGTCGTCATCGTCGTCGGCGATGTCGACATCGCTCGCGGCTGTAGCGGGACGTCAATACCAGACCGTTGTTTTGCCGCATTGATATCTCACCAGACACGTTGCCACCGCTGGCTTCGCCCCGCGCCCTGAGGGCAGTCGTCTTCTTGGCGCTCGCCTCCTTCTTACGCGTGTTGCTGGCGGCGGGCACTTGGGTAGGAACGAGGGAAGAAAGTGCGATGGGATTGGTCGGAGGTGGATGTGTCGACAGGATGAGGTGATGGAGATGAAGAAAGGAAGTGAGACGATGGAGAACGGAGAATGTCGAGAGAAAGGATAGGAAGGAGAAGAAGAAGGGAGAACGGATTGCGAGGTGGAGAATGCAGAATGTGAAAAGGCAATGAGAGAAAGGAGAATAAGGAATGGAGAACAGAAATGGGAGGAACGAGAATGGAACAGGGAAATGAGAGGAAGGAGAAGGAAGATGGAGAAGGGATAAGATGACGTGTGCAGGGTGGCCCGTACGGGCTGTGTGGTGGCCAGCATGCGGCACGGCCATAGACTGCTCAGCGGCCTCAGTGGTGCCCATGTCCTTGAGGACGGGTTCCCCGGACAAGTTGCTTCCCTTCCTCGCTGTGACTTGTCATGAACTGAACGGAACCACGATCCCCGCGGGCCCGCCCTACCTCGCGCTCTCTCCCCCCTCCAACTCCTGCACATGTTTCCTGGCAGCGCCTGCATGACGAAATCCGCAGCGGCGCTTCAAGTGGCACATTTCCCAGAACTTGTGCTGCAGTACCCCGCTAATCCAATCCGTGTCTTTGTTGCGTTTCCTGTGCTGCTATCACAATACCCAGTCACCGCGGATCGAGAAGGAGGACACTGAGGTGGATGACCGTCGGCGGGCGGCGTCGAGGGCGACGGAGGTTGGGTACCAGTTAGTCATAGTCAAACAGGTATGAGGGGTCAGGTCGGCGGCGATGGCGGGGGCCTGCCGGACGCCCATGCACAAAACCGTGACACGAGTCACCGCAGACAAACTCACCACCAAGCGTCCAGCCCGCCATACCGAACATGGAGCGCGCGGCGAGGGGGGTGGTCGGGAGTATAAGTGCAGGTCTTGTCAGGATCGCATTGCGTCGCCGAGGGTGCAGTCTGAGGTCTGTTAGAATGTGGCTTGCGTGGCTGCTTGCACGGCGGTGAGGGCAACACCAAGATGGGCGCACGGGCCCCTTCCTTTGTAGTTGGCAATCCACCCTCAGCGTCTGATGAAGTTTGATAGTAGTTTTATCCGATGAGTGACTGTCAGAAACGCAAGGTCAGGCGTCATCGGGGTTTGGCTCGGAAATCAACGGTGTGGGGGCCCTGAAGGAAGGCGGACGGCAGGGGAGGGTAGCGGAGGACAGTGGAGGAGAGCGGCGAGAGCGGACGGCAGCGAAGGGCAAAGACACTCTGGGTACTCATCGCAGTCAGCAGTCGGCTAGCGCTCATGAACCAGCTCACTGTATGGTTGCATGCAGAGGCATGGTGGACGGAAGAGAAGGGATTGTACTTGACAAGTTAGCAACAGGCATCAGTGTGAGTGGCAGGCATGGCAGGGTGGAGGTGGCACCGTGGCTGTGGCGAAATTTGATCCCGCACCCACTTCGAGGTCCGTCCTCCTTCACTTCCATCGACCTCTGCAATCGTTCACCACTGTTCTCAGCGCCCAAGTCCAGTCAGTCCGCTGCTCACGTCTGCAGCTCACGAGCTCGCAAGTCGTTGAACATGAATTCCTTTGCATATGCTGAATGACAAACCCCGTGGAATACAACAAGAACCTTCGCCCCTCGTCGTTCGCCGTCGGTCCCTCGTCATTCACCGTCGCTCCCGTGCGCTCGCCGTCGGTCTCTAGAGAAAAAATCGGGCGAGAGCCTTCTACCACCAATCACCCTGGTCCTTCTGTTATTGTCAGCGCTTATCTCTCGCAGAAGTCCGAAGTTGAGCTACTCACCATGGCGTTGGCAACCTTGACGAAGCCAGCAATATTGGCACCGGCGACGAGCGAGGGGATGGGCGAGTCCTTGACGTAGGTCTTGCCGGTCTCGCGGCAGTTGGTGTAGCAGGTGACCATGATGTCCTTGAGACGGGCGTCGACCTCGTGGTGGGTCCACTTGAGACGCTGCGAGTTCTGGCCCATCTCGAGACCAGAGACGGCGACACCACCGCAGTTGGCGGCCTTGCCGGGGGCGTACCAGACAAAGTTCTTCTCGTCGGCCGAGTTGGCAGACTTGCGGGTAGCCTCGAAGATGTCGATGGCCTCCTGGGTGCAGCCCATGTTGGAGCCCTCGGCGACGTAGCGGACACCGGCGTCAATGAGGGCCTGAGCCTCGTCGGCGTCGACCTCGTTCTGGGTGGCGGAGGGGAGGGCGACGTCGGCGTGCTCGAAGAGGGTCCAGGGGCGCTTGCCGGCGTGCCACTCGAAGCGGCCCTCGTGCTGGAAGGCAGTGAGGGGCTGGCGGCGGAGCTTGATGTCGGCAATGGCGGCAATGTCGGCGGCGGTGAAGGACTCGTCGCCGGTGGCGATGAGGGAACCAGTCGAGTCGGAGAACGAGAGGACGTGGCCACCGAGCTCGATGACCTTGAGGGCGGCGAACTGGGCAACGTTACCGGCACCCGAGATGAGGACGCGCTTGCCGTTCCAGTCGGTGTTGTCGAGGTCGCGGAGCATCTCGGTCACGTAGTAGACGAGACCGTAACCGGTAGCCTCGGGACGAATGTAAGAGCCTCCCCAGTCCTCGCCCTTGCCGGTAAGGATACCAGAGAACTCGTTCTGGTAGCGCTTGTAGGCACCGAAGAGGTAACCAATCTCGCGACCACCGGTACCAATGTCACCAGCGGGAATGTCGGTGTCCTGGCCAATGTGGCGGGAGAGCTCGAGCATGAAGGCGTAGCAGAAGCGGCGGATCTCGGCGTCCGACTTGCCCTTGGGGTCAAAGTCGGAACCACCCTTACCACCACCCATCGAGAGGCCGGTAAGGGCGTTCTTGAAGATCTGCTCGAAACCGAGGAACTTGAGGACCGAGAGGTTGACGGTCGGGTGGAGACGGAGACCACCCTTGTAAGGGCCGAGAGCCGAGTTGAACTGGACACGGAAGCCGCGGTTGACGGCGACCGTTCCGTCGTCACGCTCCCAGGTGACACGGAACTGGATGATACGCTCGGGGATCTGGGCAATCTCAAACGCGCGGCGGTACTCGGGGTGGAGGTCGAGGAAAGGCTCAATGGTGGCGGCGACCTCGGTGACGGCCTGGGAGGGTTAGTCGCGGCTCTAGGTGTGGCAGAAGGGGAGGTGGTGTGGCAACAAAGGGTCGGGTGTGTGCTATCGCGGATGATTGCCAGATTGTGGCGGGTGCGATGGGCAGAGGTAGGTGGGTGGTGGAGGCGACTCACCTGCTGGAACTCGGGCTCGATGGGAAGGTTGGACATTTTGTTTGTCGGTTCTAGGTGTGTCTAAATTGGATGTGGATGTAGGTGCTCGAGTGAGTGTGCGAGAGAGAGAGAGTGAGAGGCTGATGAAGAATGGGAAAGAGCGGGGAGGATCTCTGGGTTTATAGATGATTGGGAAGGGGGGGCTAGCGGGCGGGGGGTGGGGGACTTGTTCGGGCGGAGTAGGGCCGACTGATTCGTCGCACTGATTTTCCAACCCCCGCATGCAGAGCGCGCACGCATGCCATGCCCAGAGAGAGAGAGAGACCCGTACCGTACCCGCATCGCATCCGCATCGCATCCGGAAGTACGGCCCACGGCCCACTCGGCGTCATCGGTCCTCGGGCCTCTCGGGGGCGAGACGAGAGGGCGACGGGTGCACAGGCAGCGCATCCGCAATCCGTGCTGGCATGCTCCTGGTTGGCAGACTGGGCCTGCGATGGAAAAACGCCGTGGGCATGGGCGGCAATCCCATATCAATCCAATCAACGTCGACCTTGTTATCACCGTTTCTTGTTGGACACACCCATCCAGCAAATGAAAACAGCTCCTCACAGGACCCTGAAATAATCGCTCCACCAATCAACATTGGCCGCTGGACCCTGAGGGCGTCAAGGGGCAAGGGGGGGCGTTTTGCTTGTCGCCGCCTGTGGGCCGCTAGTCATCCATGCTAGTGCATCGGGGCACCGTCGGCGGATTGGCGCCCTGGCTAGGGGTCTCCACAAAACAACCATCACACTACCAAACACCGAGGTGAATGCACAGGCAGGTAGGCACGCCAGGCCCATGCAACCTCCACCGCTCGTATGCAAAACTACTGGCACACGACTGGGCGCCACAGTACTGGCGTGTAACTTGGCACACGACACGCGCACATACCCCCATGTCCGACCACTCGCTTGCTCCACATTTCCCATCGCGTTGTGCTTCTCCGATGCAAGCAAAGAAAAAGTTCAGTACGCCCGGGGCGCGAGTGCCCTTGAGTTTGATCGTACCACTTGCAAAAGCGCAGCGCAGCGCCGCTCCTCTCTTTCGCACACTACGCATCGGCCTTGTTGGCGCGGTGCGGGCCACTGGATCGGGCCGGCGGCGGAAGAAGGGGGCGAACGAGACAGGCTAAGCACAGAGGACCAGTGGAATCGATAAAAACTATCTTTTGCTGTCGGGTGAGGCCGATTGCTTTTGGTTGGTCCGCTCTTTTTTTCTGTCCCTGGGCGTCTGCTCCACCGGGCCGGTAAATCCGATCCCGATTGGCTGCACCCAGGGGCGATGAGATAGCACCCAAAAAAATAACAAAGGACGCCAAATGCCGACGGCACGATGGGGCGATCCGGGGTCTCCACCCATCAGCCAATAGCCGCACAGGCCCCACGCTCGCACGAGGCGACTGCTTTGTCCATGTTTCGAAACTACGACTTCCAACTCGCTACGGTAGGCACCTGGCACCTGGCACACCCAGTGGCATGGACCACGATCGCTTCTATTCCCCGTCTCGCACTGAACTAAAATAACCGCCAATGATATGCGGTTCCGTCGCACGCGCCCGCTCAACGTTATCTGGGGTCCCCGCCAAAGATACAATGTCCCGGGCTGTGGGCCGAAAAGCCTCTCGCGAGGAATTCCGACTTTGCCGTCGACGTCTATCGCGCTTCTCTGGGACAACGCCACCCCAAGATACCGCGGGAGTAGGTACGGAGTTTATCGCAGCCCGTACAGTGGACTGCACAGTGGATACACTGACAAGGCGCTCCCAAAATTTATGGACCACTGCCGCCGGCACAGAGCAAAGGGCATGTCATGTGTCGTAATCTGATACTGCAGATAGGCCAGGTAGACGTAAAATTTCCAAGAAATATTTCGACATTATTACTGGAGATAGGCACCTGTGGTCGGTCTGAATGTCAGTATCACACGCAGTGACTATCGGTGGCGGGTGTGGCGTGTGGACTGAGCGCAGACACATGGATATCCACCACAATATCCACTGCTTGGCGCTGGGCGCTCGGACCGCGCCACCAGTGCTTGTGGGGTGGGTTTGGATTTGCAAGGTCTGGTGATTAGTACCGTAAACTTCTACAGCCATTGGTTGTGGAGCTGGCCACTGTTCACGGCCTGGGCGTATCGGCCAGTGCCACCGCATGCGGTGAAGTCCAACTCTGCTGATGCTGGCATGATTGAATTCATATTAACATCTGCTCTACAGACAGCTTCCCAGACTATTCAACCTCGTAGCTAGACACCAAATTGAACTGGCGGAAGATGACGTGGCGACTTGGCTGACGGCGCATGCCCTGCAGACAAGGCCCGATGGATACCGATGGATACTAGACGGGTCTGTGTATCTCATTGGTTGATCGTGAAGGTACTACCAAGTTGCACACGTAGTAAACTCCCATAGGAGCCCTACCAAAGGGAGACAGGATAATATTCGCTGCAGTCAAGACAGGATAATATTCCCTGCAGTCAAACATGGGTAGCGCCACAGGGGCCGTTGCGGGCAGTCTGGCGAGGTGGGTTCACTTTTGTGTAGTGCACGACGTAGTACCCAAAGCTTCGTGGCTCGACTCGTATACCTTGTAACTGGATACCAGCTGAACCTGAAGAGGCACGCTGCCTGGCACCGTTGTGTCGATGATAGCAACTGAAGGCACAACGAGATTGCACGCCAACCTCGGTCGAGCGTCGGTGCTGTCGCGTGGCAAACGCGTGGTTACCACGTGACCGCGTATTGTTCCAGAAACAAATCGTCATTCAACTCAACCTCCACATTTCAGCCTTGCTGCACCTCTTTCCTCCCCCAACACACACACAACCCCACCGCCGACCACACGATGCCGCGCTGTACAAACAAGGGCTGCGGGAAGGAGTACGACGCGAGCGACAACGCCGAGGGGAGCTGCCACTACCACCCTGGGGGTCCGGTGCGTGTCTCGAGCGAGCAGCGCTGACGGCCAGGTGTTCCACGAGGGCCTCAAGTCGTGGTGTACGTGTGCGGTACAGGGGTGGTACTGACGCCAGCGTGCTGCCGGGATGTCAACAAGCCCGTCATGGAGTTTGACGCCTTTATGAACATCCCCGTGAGCCTCCCCCAAGTCGGTGTCGACTGACGGCAGACATGCGCAGTGGGGAAGCACACGACTGAGGTGCCCGTGGCTGCACCAGCACCCAAGCCCGCCGACTCGGGCCCGACGTCCGTCTCGTCCGCCGGCGTAGAGACGTATGGCGCCTCGCTCGCGCCGGCACCGACGCCTTCCCCTGCCCCCTCGGCGGCACTGCACAACCCCACCCCCGCGCCGGGCAGCCCCAAGGAGCCCGAGGAAGACGACCTCAGCGTCCCTGTCCCCGACGGGGCAAAGTGCAAGCGCCTCGGGTGCGGCGCTGAGTGGGAGGGCGAGGACGTGTCGCGTGGGAGTGGTGAAAAGGCCGTTTGTCGGTTCCACCCTGGTAACGTGAGTCGAGCGAGAGCGAGAGCGAGCTGAGCGAGGAGCGAGTTGGGCGTGCAGTGATGTTCCCATCGCACACGACACGCTCATTCCGCTTCACCCCACGCGCACGCTAACGCGCAGCCCGTGTTCCACGAGGGATCAAAGGGGTATCTCTGCTGCAAGCGCCGCGTGCTCGAGTTTCCCGAATTTCTGAAGATTGAAGGCTGCACCACCGGCAAGCACCTGTTTGTCGGCCCCAAAAAGGACCCAAACCAGGAGGAAGAGGTCAACTGCCGCATCGACCACTACCAGACCCCCATGCAGGTGCATGTGAGCGCGTATGCCAAGAAGTGAGTGTTGGGTGGGGGTTTGGGATAGTGTGTTCTAGGCGTGGCGGAGTGTCTTCTTTGGCAAGAGGGGTGCGCCAGGCGGGGGAGGGGGCGCTTGCTGTTGGGGGACTCGTTGGGCGGTCACGACGCTACCGGCCAGCTGGGAGCGCTGCTCACCCGGGCCGTTGGTTCGCGATACGTGTAGCAGCAACGCTTGCCATGGCTGCCGGCACGGGCGAGGTACCAGCCCAGCAAGCGGGCTGGCAAAAGTGCCGCTCCGATGGAGAACGCGCTGCGGTGGGCTACGTGCGGTTCCCAATAATACCCATGTTGGCATTGTCGTCGGGACCTCATGGGGGAATCGGCCCTCCCCCTATTCGCCTGCGAGCAAGATAGGACGGGCGCCAGGGCTGTGGGACTATTGTCCGGTGTGTAAGCGAGCTGGGTGCTAGCGCAGCCGTGCTGTGACCATCGGCGCTTTGCATGCTGCACGGGACTGTATGGACAGCATGCTCTGAAGATCCAGCCTGCTCTGTGCGGAACGCCTTCCCAGTTGAAGTTGCTCTACCACCTAGTTCAAGCTCTGAGCCAACGTCCCCGACGCGTTTGCGTGCGGAGTCTGCGGCCAATGTCATGTCCAACAGTTACTGACCTCCAGCGCGGACAAGGAAAAGTCAAAGGTGACGTTTGGTCCCCAATCGGTGCGTTATCTTATCTCCCACGAACTTCCTCCTACCACCCACCTTGCCCCCAACTCCCCCCCCCCCCCCCACCACCCCCACACCCCCACCCCCAACTAACCCCAGATCGACCTCGACCTCTACCTCCCGGGCAACAAACGCGTGCGCAAGACACTCACGCTGTACGGCCCCATTGTCCCCGCCGAGTCGTCGTTCCGCGTCCTCGGCTCCAAGGTGGACATTTCCCTCCAAAAGCCCGCGCCCGCCTCGTGGCCCCTCCTCGAGCTGCCTCCGGCAGGCACAGAGCTGCCGCCCGGCTACGCGCTCACGTTTGGCGTCAGCGGGCGCACGGGCACGATTGGGGGCAAGGAGATTGTGCTCAGCCCAGAGGACGCGGCAAAGCACCAGGCCAAGTGAGCGGGGCCTAGGGTGGTAGGGGGTCATAGAAAGACAGACAACTATGCATGTGATCGTGACTTGTGCGGTGGTGGTGGTGACTTGTGCGGTGGTGGTCGTCTCTGGTTGTGGGGTGCTTGCACGCAGGGGGTTGGGTTGGGGCCGGGGAATGGTGCCGGCATGGGGCCAACGAGGTCGGAGCCGCCATCACGGACGGGCGCTGGGTCAGACGATGGCAGGCTGTCGAGCCGCTCAGGTGTCTCGTCGTTCAAACTCTCGACACAGAGGCCGGATGGTTGTCCCTTTGTACTTGCCCATGATTGTCAGCATTATAGTTTTACGAGCCGGGTTGATCGAGGTGACATCTATTGTGCACTGCACCACCGCCATCAGCAGAGGTCAACCTGGGAGCACCACTCGGGTCCTCCTTCCTCAGAACGGCATGAACCTGTCTGCTGTGGCATGAAACCCGTCTTCTGCGACTTAGCCCATCTACTATGCTTCCCAGTACCAGCAGCCAAGATGTTGCCGCCGACGAAACATATATCACACCCAGCGCTGCTCACACGCGTCCCAGCCAAGCAGCCAGCGCCACCTCCAGCACGGCTACAGTGATCAGCAGGCTGCGACTACCTCGCCACCCAGTCTGCATACTACCCAGGTATCTGTAATCTCCTCAGCCGCAAGCCGGCCGCACCTGCAAGCTGGCTGCGAGATAAGCACCCCAACTCACACGACACACACGACCCAGCACACGCCACGCCACAAACGCCACGCACACGACCCCTTGATCCCTTGAACTGCCCGAGATGTCACCATGCATCATGTCAGACGAGCGCTATCTCGCTCACCCGATCACCCGCCCCGCGCCACCACGCGCATACCCGGCGCAGGCGGCTCTCGTCGGAACGTCCACTTCGGCCCATCGGCACAAAGCACGCTTCCAAACAGACAGGGGTCTCGACGGCAGTCACCGGCAGACCAAGATGGGCGGACCGAGGGGTCCGCACCCCGGTCCCACCCGGCGTCCGGATCGTCCCGAGGTGACCTATGATTGGGCGAGGGGTGGGCCGCGGATCGCCGGTGCCTGGGACGGATGGGTGCTGATAAGGCTTTCCGAGTCAATGCGCGTGTGGTGTGGAGGTGTGGTGTATGCTCGGTGTGTGGTGGGATGGTGCGATGCGACACGATGCGATGCGTTGCTTGTGTGTGTGTGTGTGCGTGTGCGATGCGATGCGACGCAGCGGCGTGAGGTCAAGACGATGCGCGATGCGCGACAATGCGCGTGCATGGGCCAGATACAACAAGTTGATTCACACTTGGACTCAAACAGCGAGCGGTGCGTGACTTGGAGCGGTGCATGACTTGGAGCGGTACGTGAGTCGTGTCTGGTGCTGTGCGGGGATGTGTTGCGCTGTGCGGGGAGGTGGGTGCGGTGAGGCCGATGGAGAGTAGAGATGGGTGAGGATGTGAAGTGGGTGAGGAGGGTGCCGCGCGGTGCGAACGGTGTGGAGGTGTGTGCGTATCTGCATCTGCAACTGTAACATAGCGAAGCGAACCGACCTGGGGCGAGAACAGACACTTGTGCTGACCGAGCGCTGACTGAGGGGCGAGAGCGACAGACGGTACTGATGGAAGAAAGGCATTGTGGTCCTGACGGGGGAAGGCATGGCGCTGCCGTACGGATTGGGAAGACGGCGTCGTCGCGATCGCGATCGCGATACGAGATGGACCACTCCCGCCCCCCGACACGAGATGGATCACTCCCGTCCCCGGACGTCTCCCTCCTGCCTCCTAGTCGACCACCGCCCACCCCATCGCGTCGTGAACTGTGCCCTCGGCGGGATCGGGGACGTGCTATCTTCCATCTGCATCTGCAAGCGAAGGGGCGACGCCGCTTGGTCGCCCTCGGTTCCGGGCTTGGCCACGTTGGGGCCCAGCGGGGACTGAGACTGGGGGCGGGCACATCGGGGCGAGGTAGACACGGCCCGAGCTGTGGGGCGAGGAGATACGATCCGACTGTGGAGTGAGAGATACGAGATGTGGGGCGAGGCAGTTGACTCTTGTGATGGAGACTGATGTGGGGTCGGAACGACCGATGCGGGGCGACGAAGACTGACGGGGTGGGACTGACGTAAGGCTGGACCAACGCGCTCGAGACTGGCCAGGCATCGTCCGCCATGCGATACCATGCGACACGCTGCGATGCGATACCCGCTTGGGTGTAGGACAATGCGAGCTACACCTTGCCCCTTGCACCACCCTCCAACGACACGATGACGACGAGTGCCCACTCGCGCCCCGCTCAAGACAAGTGGATTCCAACCACGGGCGAGTTGGGGATGGAACGCGGCGTCGAGGGGAGTACTGCTGACCCGGGCTCGGGCACGGACACGGACGCTGAGTCCGCTGCTGGACCGGGCACGGCCGGGGGCCGCGGTACGCCTGCCGGGCCCGTCTGGTCACTTCCGATACGACGGTGTGCTCGTTTGTGCGTCATGCTAGCGAGCTGGGTTGTGGGACTGTACCGGGCGGCGCGAGTTCTATCGGCTTGGCTTATCGGCTTGGCTTGTGGGGCTGGCCGGCGAGGCGATGTGGGGGGCACGAGGATCGTGCGTGCGTGTGAAGCGACAATATTGCACTTGTGCCGCTAATGCGGCAGAAGCATGCTTCTCGACCACCTGCTGCGCAGGAGCCCCCTTTACCCCATCCCCTCTCGAGTGGGTAGCACAGAGTTATGCGCTCAGTTGATTACAGTCGCACGATGTGTAGCCTCAACGAAGACATTGTATCAAAACTCGGGACAACGTCAACAAAGCACAAAAAGATTCTCTCTGTCGGAGAGTCGAACTCCGCTCTCCCGCGACCACGTAAAGTGACAAGCGAGCATACTAAACCGATATACGAACAGAGATATACATGAAAGACACCTACTATGACATCACCAACTGTCTCAGTCTGTCCCTTCCCTTGAGATCAGGCTCGTAGGGCTACTGTATGTGATATTGTGTCGGCATGACATCGGTGTCGAAGATGGCCGGGGTGCCATACCGAGAGGGCGTGAGGGCGTGAGAAGAGTAGGTTGAGGGCGTGGGAAGAGTAGGAGAGTGGGTGGCGAGGAGAGAGGGTTGAGTGGCGAGAGAGGGTTGAATGGTGGGGAGAGAGCGTTGAAATGGAACAGTGAAGTGAAGTGAAGTTTAACGTGTGTCACTCACGCTCCCTTAGAGGGCAGTGCATTGACAGTGCATGTCACTCGCGCTCCCATAAGAGGGCAGTGCATTGACAAGATTACTTGCGCTCCCATGATGTAGGGCAGTGCTGCGCGGCGCGATGATGAGCGAGGCACGGCGACATGAAGTGACGTGGCGCGGCGACATGAAGTGACGTGGCGCGGCGATGCGGCGGCGATGATGCGGCGGCGGCGATGCGGTAAGACGTAGCGCTGTGCAGTGAGGCGAAGCGAAGTGAAGTGAAGTGAAGTGAAGTGAAGTGAAGAGAGACGTAAACCATGTCGATTCTGGGGTTATAAGGTGATCCCCAACGTTTGAGTGGAATCAACTTCCGCTCCTGGAGACGACTCGTCGAGACCACACACCTTTCCTGCCTTTCCTGC
Organism: Pascua sp. PH4015B; assembly: GCA_025502685.1. Taxonomy (NCBI): domain Eukaryota; kingdom Fungi; phylum Basidiomycota; class Tremellomycetes; order Trichosporonales; family Trichosporonaceae; genus Pascua; species Pascua sp. PH4015B. The sequence continues at coordinate 24,088 of JAMFRD010000094.1, read as the reverse complement.
CATTGCGCACGCTGTGCTGCACCTCTGCTCGTCAGTGGATCCGTGGCAGTGAACTGCGAGTAGTGTGTGTCGGCGGCGAGGGCTGGGTTCCTGTCATGACGATGCTCGTTGTGGTGTAGGGGTAACACAGGCGTACGAGCATGTCTGGGCCTGGTGGTGCATATCTAGCAGATATACCAGTCGTCCAGGTCTGCATCCCGAAAGTGTATATCTGTGAGATATATTACTCTGAAGTCTCTGGGTCCGGGTCCCAAGTAGGCGTTCGACTCTGCCATATTTTGTTGATATACAGCCTTACCACCCGTTTGACAGCCCACCAGCACGACCACTTGCAAGCCCATGTTTAACACATACCCAGACCGCTCCCCCTACATCCAAATCCCACCACAATTTCAACTTGCTACATTTCCATGGTGTCTAATGCACATGCGACTCGCGACTACTGAAACTCGCCCTTTTTTACTCGACCTTTGCGCGTTTTGCCGCGCGCTCCGAATCGGAGCCCAGAGCGCCCGGCACCTCATCCTAGTTGGGGCGAATGGCAATCTTGAGGGCCTTGCGCGAGTTCATCTTGTCGAGGGCCTCCTGCCACTGCTCGAGCTTGAAGACGTCGGTGACCATGCCCTTGACGTTGATCTTGCCCGAGTCGAGGAGGGCGACGGCGCGGGGGAAGCAGAAGACCTGGGAGAACGAGCCAATGATGCGAATCTCGTCGCCAAAGATCTTGGACGGGGGCCACGCCACGCGCGCAGAGTCCTCGTACACGCCGTAGACGAGCAGGGTGCCGCCGCGGGCGACATAGTTGATCGAGTCGTTGACAATCTTTTCGACACCCGTGCACTCGGCGACAACATCAAAGCCGTACGGGTTGTCCTTCTTGATCTGCGCCCACTGTGCGTCGGCGTTCTGGCGGTCCAGGTCAATGTACTCGTCGGCGGCACCAATCTGGCGTGCGAGGTCCATCTTGATACCCTTGTTTGCCGCAATCGTCACCTTGGCCGCGCCACCGATCTGGCAAGTAAGCAACTGCAACGCAAGGTTCTGCAATACCGACCTTCATGAGCTGGGCAAGGATGAGACCAGTGGGACCAGCACCGATGAGGAGGACGTTGGAGCCAAACGGCATGTCGAGCTTGTCCATGCCGTGAACAGCGCACGAGGCGGGCTCAAGGAGCGTCGCCTCCTCGTCCGAGAGGTTGAAGATCTTGTAACACTTGTAGAACGGGTACTTGATGTACTCGGCAAAACCGCCGTCTGACTGGACACCCGCCGCAAGCATGTTCTCGCACATGAGCGTTTGGCCGCGGCGGCAGTAGTGGCAGTGGCCGCACTGGACTGGGAGGGTCAGTGTCGTGGGAGATCTAATACGCTTGGATACTCACTGCCGACGTCCGCAGCGACGCGGTCGCCAATCTCAAAGCCCTCGACCTTGGAGCCCATCTCGACGACCTCACCGACAGCCTCGTGGCCGGGAATGAGCTTCACGTCAGCGGCTGGTAGTCTACCGGGGTCCCGTCTCAACTCACAGGGAACTTGGGGTTGAAGTCACCCTTTGTGTGTCAGCATGCGACCTATCACAACGCCCCGCTAGGGAAATCTCCGGCTCGGCGCAGCTCGGCGTCCAACGGGCGCCCGATGGGCGTTTGGTACTGCGCCACGGGCCAAGCCACCCACTCACCTCGTGGATGTGTCCCTGGGAGGGTCAGCTATCGTAATGGCACACAGACGACCCGGGCAAGGTGGAGCACTCACATCCGTTCCACAGAAGCCACAGATGATGACTGCGATGTCAGTGTAAGTTCGCAAGAGGTTGGGTTCCAATGGTGCCGGAGCGCCCCATTTGTGCCAGATACAGCTTGGCCCACGAGCCGGAACAACTGCGAGCATCACTCACCCTTGAGGAGAACCTCGTCGTCGGCGATCTTGGGGATAGGGACAGTCTTAACCGAGAACTTGCGGGGCTGGGGGATGAGCACTGTCCTCACTGGAGGAACAGGCAAGACGTACCTCGTCGTAGACCAGAGCCTTCATGTTGCCGGAAACCATTTTGGATCGAGCTGGCGGGTGTGAGCTTTGAATTCAGGTGTGGGGAAACTGAAGTGGTGGCCGGTGGGGAGGGGGCGGAGTGGAGGGCAACGCAGAGGAGGACTGCACAGGGCGGTGTCGGTCGTCCAGCCCAGACGCGTGATGTTGTCCAGCCACACCCACAAGTCGGACAGCGACGACGACGACGTGTGACGCCTCCCCTGACACGTGCATGTGCGACGTTGCCGGCGGCAGTGGCAGCGGGGACGAGTGACTCACATTGGGTGTGTTTTGGTGGTGTGGATAAGAGTGGGACCTCGCAGAGGTGTTTGTAGGTGACAAGAGCGATTACTGCTACAGTGAGAGGAAGAGCGTATCGAAGAAGAGTGTTACGTGGCAACATATTTAAAGGAGCGATGGGGATGGGGGGAGGGCGAGGGGGGGCGATGGGCCGGGGTGGGTAATCTGGGGCACCTGCATGAGGGGCCAAGGGAAAGCCAAGAACAAGGGGTGGAGGGTCGCCGTAGAGAAGAGCCGACCAGCAGCAGTGGAGCAGAGCAGAGCACATGGCGATGGCAACCAGCGAGCCATGGCAGCAATCCATCTTTTTCTGGGGTGCAGGTGCGATGCATGCGATGCAGTTGAAACGGTCCACTACATGCACTACCACCTACCTGCCCCAGGGTTCGCGGCGAAACTTGGCTCACACGATGGACAGGGCCGGTCCATTGCCGCCGGGCGCTACCTTGGGAAGTAACAACGCCTGCAGGCTGGTAATGCGCATTTGGGGCAGGGGCGGGGGGCCATACTGTAGCTCCATAGGCCACAGGGGGCCAAAAGGGCAGGGAGGAGGCACATGGGAGCTCCGAAACGGTACAGTATCTCTGGTATCCAGCCTGGGGGAGAATGACATGATAGCAAACGTGTCAATGCGTATCGTGAGCACCCAGGCGTATCAGCTCAGGGAAAGATGACAATGGGGCAACGCAACAGGCATCAGGCAACAGGCAACATGGCAACAGGGTCAGGGACACAAGGACAGTGGCCACGTCAGTTGCATAGGCGCGTGAGCGCGTGGGCGTGAAGGGGCCGAGCTAACCTTAGCCTAGCTGACGGAAGCACAATTGAGGAAACTCGGGCCCACAGAACTGTCCAAGCGCCGCAGCCATGCTGCACAAGTGCCGGTGCCAAGCGATAGGCGTGCCGCCGTGCCGCGCCTTGCCCTTTGCTGTTCGGTGTCACACTCGGTGTGAATGCATGACGCTCGTTGGTCTCTTGTGTCAATGACGTAGCCTCACCGAGCGCATTCACCCTGAGTCGTTTGGTTGAGGAACCAAGTTGGCTCATCCAAGCACCGCACCATTAAGCCTGCTGCCACGTCGTGCCGCTGCATCGCCGTCGAGTCGATGCCCACGACTCCCATTCAGCGCCAACATGCAGATCCAACACGATCGAGGCACACTCGCCTCTGTGGTACACTCGACCTAGGCTCTAGGCACAAAATAGTGAGCGCTGGAATAGCGGTAACGGTGCTAGTGGTACAGCTCAACACGCGCCTGAGGCCATGTCCAACATTCTGACAGCTGGAAGCACCCACACAACACACGGCAGACTGCTAGAGCCAAAGTTTACATCTCTCCACTATTGTTATTCGCTGTGCCTCCTCTGTCCGTCATGCCACAGTTCTTACTGCGCCAAGTCAGCTTGGGGGTCTAATTTGGTGCGAGTCGGCCAAGAAAATACCCGGCGGCATTCCACTCCATTGTTTGAAACATGGGTCTTACACGCCGATTCACACGTACCTTGGCCATCATCATCGTGACAAACTCGTTGTAGTCGATCATGCCGTCGCCGTCCTTGTCAGCCTCGCGGATCATCTGGGTGATCTCGTCGTCCGAGAGCTTCTCGCCGAGGTTGGCTACTGTTAGTGATGACTGTGGACGCCGCAGGCATCCAGTCGACCCACTCATGACGTGCTTGAGCTCGGCAGCCGAGATGTGGCCGTCGTTGTTCTTGTCAAAGACCTGTCTGTTAGTCACTGGGGTTGAGAGGCACGACATACCTTGAAGGCCTCGCGGATCTCCTCCTCAGAGTCGGTGTCGTGCATCTTGCGGGCCATGAGGGTCATGAACTCGGCAAAGTCGATCGAGTTGTTGCCGTCGGCGTCAACCTATAGGTGGCACGTCCGTAGTGGAGTTCATGGGCGGCAAGGCAGAGAGTCATGGTGTGTCGAGTGTAACACGAGTTGTAGACGTCGTTCGGAGTGAACACATCGTGACGACCGGCAAGTGAATTGGTGTGAGAGAGTTGATGAAGAGTTATACGTGATCCAGATGTTCAGGGGAATGGAGGTTTGGCCAGGCAGTTCCAGAGGAGCGGTCCGTGAGCACATGGCAATTATGCTGGCGGTCATGGCACCCTCACCTCGTTGATCATGTCCTCGAGCTCGGCCTGGGTGGGGTTCTGGCCGAGCGAGCGCATGACAGTGCCGAGCTCCTTGGTGGTGATGGTTCCGTCACCGTCTGCGAGAGGGGGATGTCATGTCGGTAACGAACAGGTAGAACAATGCGGAAAAAGCGGTGTACGGACACAGACGTCATGCGTGTCAGCTCCAAGTGGCTCATGTGGGGCGTGTGGGGTCCGTGTGGGCTTCCACGACGGCAATTCAGTCCCGCAGAGTTGCACTCACCCTTGTCGAAGAGGGAGAACGCCTCCTTGAACTCTGTAGCCTGTGTCAGTCCGCGCCGAGCTACGCTGCGGCGGCGGTGCGGGGGTTGTTGCAAGTACATACCGGCAATCTGCTCTGTTGGCGGGGCGCGAAACGCGCGTGGTCAGCTCGTTCATTGTCTCGTATAATCTCGTCGCAGGATTGACTGCGATCATCGTGTACACACCCTTGGTCTGCAGGTGTTAGCGCGAAGCACGATGGGGGGAGGAGCGGGACTCCAGTGACGTGACCCGCGCGAACTATGTCGGCCACGGTAAAGGATGGCAACATCGGCTCCGATTCCTGTGACTCACAAGCTGCTCGGCCATTGTGAATGCGGTTTCGGGGGAGGTAGAGGTGGAAAGATGGAGAGAAAGATGAGAGTGGATGAAGAGGCAGTTGAATGAATGAAAGGGGTTGCGCGAATGAACCGCGGGTACACGCTCTAGGTTCTGCACAGCGCAGCAGCAGCCACCGCACCGCGGATCCGAGCGCTACACGGCCCCGCCACGTGTCAGGCTCGCACCGCGTACCGCGTACGCGGAACGCCACGTCAGGCTCACCCAAAATGCCCTCTTTCCAACGCTTGTGACGTCGTCTAACTGCCCCTGGCGCGTTTTCTGAATGATGCGACTCGAAAGTCTGGACTACTGGACCATTGAATCGCAAGCAACAACAATAACAGCATCAACATCTACAGCTCGTCCACTTTTTTTTTGCATCTCTCAACATCTCACCATCTCTCTCACCACTCCGGCCTCAACCTGCGATCTTCGGGCCACCATGTCCCAACAATCTACCATTCTAAACCGACCCTTGAGCGTCTATTCAATCCCGCCCGAGCTGCTCGACTCCTTGACGGTCCGTTCCATCCAGGCCCAAGCAGAACCATCTCGTACGGCGACACCAGAGGTGGCGACCGAAGCTCCGTCCTCGACTGCTGCGTCCTCGTCGGGTTTCGGGTGCCAGACATGTCCCGGGGCGTCGTTTGAGAGCCCCGAGGAACAGCGCGCACACTTCAAGTCGGACTGGCACAGGTACAACACCAAGGCCAGGCTGCAGCAGGGCAAGGCGGTGGCTGCGGACGAGTGGGAGGGCATGGTCGAGGGTGAGTCATTATACTGTGTTGTGATGTATGCTGACGGCAGGTGTGTCGAGCATTTCGGGATCTGCTTCGTCATCATCGTCGGGCTCGTCAGACTCGCGCATCACACGGCTGCTCAAGAAGAAGGCAAAGATTGCCGACACGCCAGGCGAAGGCGAGGTTGACTCGGATGAGGAGGCCGAGCTCGCCGACCTCCGACGGCGCGCGCAGCTCCGCACTGCTGTCATCTGGTTCAATGCGGTGGGCGCACCGGCGTCCCTCAGTCTCCCGGCCGACACACAGTTTGGCGTGCACCGCGCGCTCTTCCCGACGCTTACGACGGCGGGCGACTACCTCGAGGAACTGCGGCGGCTGCAGCTCGGTCCGCCAGTCGAAGACGAAGAGGAGCGACGGATTGCACTGCTCATGGTCGCTGGTGGCCATTTCGCCGGCATGATCGTCAGCCTGCGGCCGCGCGGTAAGAGCGAGCGGCAAGACGTCAAGGGCGCGGGCGACGTGCGTGTGCTTCGACACAAGACGTTCCACCGGTACACGAGTGAGTAATCCGAGCGCCACACTAGGACAGTGTCTGACAGTGCAGCGCGTAAGAAGCAGGGTGGCTCGCAGGCGCTCAACGACAATGCAAAGTCCAAGGCGGTGTCGGCGGGTGCGATGCTGCGTCGGTACGGCGAACAGGCGCTGCAGGAGGAGATCCGCGCCCTCATGACCGAGTGGGAGGAGGACCTGCAGTTGGCCGAGTGCATCTTTGTCCGAGCGAGCACACACGGCAAGAAGAGCTTTTGGGGCTACGACGGCGCGGTGCTGGACAAGTCGGACGACCGGATCCGCACATTCCCATCCTCGACGCGGCGCCCGACGCAGCAGGAACTCTTGCGGTGCTGGCACGAGCTGACACGGGTCAAGGTCTCGCACCTGTCCGAGGCGGCGCTGGCGGCGCAGGACGAGGCGTACATTGCCTCGCTGCAGCCCAAGAAGCAGGCGGTCGCCAAGCCCGTCCTTGCCCCGGCCCCTGCTGCGTCTCCGGCAGCGCCCAAGCTGTCCCCGGAGGAAGAGGCGCGCCTCGACCGCCAGCGCCGCTTGGCCGACATGGTCAAGAAGGGGCGTCTCGACGCCCTCCGCCCGTTTGTGGCACGCTACACGTCCGAAGTGGGGCCGGACATGCTCGGCGTCGCGGCCGCCGCGGGCCAGGAGGACATCCTGCGCTACCTCCTGACCGAGGCGCGTCTGGACCCGACGGCCCCACTCGACGACAACAGCGGCAAGCGCGCCTACGACGTCTCGGCGGGCAAGGGCGTGCGCAACGTCTTCCGCCGCGTCGCGCACGACCACCCCGAGTGGCATGACTGGGCCGCCGCCCACGTGCCCTCGGGCCTGAGCGAAGAGGCCGAGGCCGAGCAGGGCGCACGCAAGGCCGAGCGCCGCCGCGGCCTCCGCGACAAGATGCGCGAGCGCGAACACGCCCGCGAGGCAGAGGCCGCAAAGGACCGTGAGCGCGAGGAGCAGGAAAAGAAGAACCAGCCCCAGCCGGCATTTGCGAGCCTCGGCCTCCCGCAGTCCACGGGCCCGCAGAAACTCGGTGGCCGCGGCGCCGAGAATAGCCTGGCAGGTCTCAGCCCAGAGATGCGTATGCAGATCGAGCGCGAGCGGCGGGCACGGGCCGCAGAGGCGCGGTTCAAGTAGAATTCTATAGACGTGTACAGGGGTCGTGGTCGTGTCGCGCATGTATGGGGGCATTTCGTATTGGCTAAAAGGGAATGACCACGGCCAGCGCGCGGCCAACTGACCCCATGTTTCGACCCTTACAAACTAACAATGTCGACTGCTCTGCGGCCACCTGCAATTCTTGCCTGGTACATGTCAACATTCAACGAATACAAAGTATTCGGGTAAACTGCTGCTCCACGCCCCCACGGGCCAAACTAGACCCTGTCGATGTGCTCAACTTGGACCTCGTTTTCCTTTTCTGCCGCGGCCACCATTGCGTCGTTATTCTCAAAGAGGTGGGGTTTGACCTTGTGGAAATTCCGTGCCGAGACGTGGTGCTCTGCAATTGTGTAAGACTGCACTCAATTTTCTTGGGTCTTGGGTGTTGACGCACCAAACTGATAACTGATCTCGGCGTACGTGTAGCCACTTGGCTCTGGGAGGCGGAAGTAGATCCACACGACGCAGAGCGCGGCGAACGCGGCCCAGAAGAATCTAGGCATCAGAAATGACTCGCGTTTCCGAGTGGAGCCCGTTAACTCACGCAGTCTTGCCGCCCCAGTTCCACGCACTGGGGTTGATCATGTACGGCATGAGAGTACCGTTGACAATGCCGGCAATGCAATAAAGGCCCCTGCCGAGGGAGATTATCTTGATGGCCAAGGGGCGCGAGGAGAATTCCGTCACGAGCGAGTAACATACGGTACCGACTGTAAACTGGTACGCGACCGACCAGATGAGGAGCATGACACCGACGGCCCACGATGCGGCCGTGCTGTGGATGGTGGACACGCCGCCGATAATGATCAAGACGAGGCACATCCACACACAGCCATAGAGGGAGAGCGAGCGGCGCCCCACGCCGGCCGCCATGACAAACCATGCCACAAACGTGCCCGCCGTGTTGATGGCATACTGGCCCATGGACATGGAGAAGGACGTTGTGGTCGACAGTCCCGCCTGTTGGAGAAAGTACGTGCTGCTAGGTCAGTCACAGTCACTGGCTGCCCTGAAACGCAGCTTACCTGTAGCCCATAAAGGCGGATCCACACAGCTGCTGGACGAGCCACGCACAGCACGTGAGTTCCGTCCGGCGCAGGTTGATACCACGAAAGCAGTCGAGGTACGACGCGCCCTTTGTCGTCTCGCGCTCGAGCTCGACCGTGTGTGTCATCATTGCCACCGTCGCATCGATATCACCCCAGCGTTGCCTTGTGGTCAAGCGCTCGAGCGATCGCCGTGCGTCTGCGTGCCGCCCCTTTCTCACCAGCCACCATGGAGACTCTGGCGCAAGCAACCCCACCGCCAAGAGCGGGATCGGCCAGAACCACTGCAGCGCGTACGGGATGCGCCATCCCCAATCGTCGTCGCGCTGGAGCAAACCCCGGAGCATGGCTAGCGAGATGAGCTGACCAATGCCCCAGCACGCATTGACCCACGTCGTGAGGTATCCCCGGAGCGCAATAGGGACGACCTCGGAGGCGTACGAGGTTGTGAGTGTTTCTGGCTATTAGCAAGATTGCTTCGTACACTGGTGGATACACCACACATTTCTCGAATGCCCAGGAATGTAATTTCCTTCTCGACACCAACTGAGAATTCCAACACATGGCAAATTAGTTTCCACGATTGTGGGTACAATCCCACGCCACCCTGGATCACCCACCAACAGTCTGACGCCCAACCTATTGTGGCCAAACTTTGCACCGTTGCTGGGGCTTTGCGACGCATAGGATAGGATGCTTGCAGCTACTCACGAAATATACCCCACGGCACGCCACACAACAGCTCGGCAGCGAGGAGCATCCCGAGGTTCTGAGCAAAGAAGAAGAGAAAGATGACGCCAATCATGTAGACGAGCGCCACGACCATGGTCTTCTTGTACCCGAACCGCTCGGCCACGCTACCGTTGATCTGCGGTCAGCCACAGACACAACCGAACCACACCCCCAACAGCTCCCTCACCAGCAACCCGATGATCCCGCCCACACTCGCGCTGTTCCCGAGCCCGGCCTGCCACCGTGCGGGGATCTAGTACGTCCCGTCCGGCTGCAAGGTGCCAAACCGCCGTGTAAACGACGGGTAAGCGTAGAAGGACGACAGGAGAATGACGTCAAAGCCCTCCATGACGACGGCGAACGAGATTGCCATGGACCACGCCACGGCCTTGGGGTACGCCCGGATGGCCGCGACGAGGCCCATCCGGTGCTCGCCCTCCGTGGCCTTTTCGGCGAGCACGAGCTCGTCAACATGGTGGTCCTGCGACTTGGCGTCCATGGTGTTGGTGCGAGCTGGAGAGTTGGCAAAGAGCTGGGATATAATAACTGTATGGTGTGCGACGAGTGAGTGGGGCTGCTCCTGATATCGCTAGTTGTTCCAAGTATGTATGCGGCTCCCCACGGGTGCGGCACGATGCACCACACCACCGACATTCTGTTGTTGAGCGCCAGACAAGGCGCCGCAGCTACCATGCAGTGGACAGCCGGGCTGGCCGGGTGCCTAGCTCGGACACGCAAAGATCGGCCAAGCGTCATGATCGGCCAGTGGGCACCGGGGGGAGTTAGTCTACTGTCCTAGGTGCCAAGTACACGAGGGGGAGTGACAGTGCAAGAGATTCTCAGGTGTTAAGCACAGACAATGTCTAAGCCCGCTGACGCTCGCTCGGAGATTGAAGCGAGCGCGGCGTCCACGGGTAACTGGCCGATACGCGGGGCCCAGGAACGCGGGCATACTGTGCGGCCTGCCCACCACTCCAAGAGGGGCTACTGTGGCGCTATTGTGGAACGCGTATCCCACACCGGTGCAGGCAGAGTTGGCCGACAGTTTGACAGCTGGCACACGCACCTTCGTGTGGGGCTGCATAGCGACCATGTAGGTCCGACCCCTGTCCTTCTCCGGGTCCAAATCGGACATGCCGCGGACGTCGAGTCGCCTCGTAGCGGTGGCGTGTGACCCGGCCACACTCGAGGCGGCGTGGCGGTCGGTGTATCGGGACGTTGATGTGCCACGATGAAGTTGGTGGGTGTCGCTTAAGGCATTGTCGTACCGAAAGGTCAACCGGGTTGCCCCGGGCCGCTGGCGGACGGCCGTACTGTACCCAGCCCATTTTTTGAGAGGGCGGATCTGGCGTCGTTTGCAACTGGCAAAATAATGGTACCCACCAGAACCCCGCTGCCGGACCTTTATGGCATGTGTCATGACCAGGTAATCGTCTCGAGCCAACACGGGCGGTTGACGCTTAGTGTGACGAGCTGATGGCGCACCCCAATGCCAAGCAGGTTGGCCGCCGGTGTTTTGGCTAGTTGGCGGACACAATGTCTCGTGCCGTGTCCGTTTCATGGTCTTTCTTCGTCAACGTGGTTGTGGTTGAGCGGAATGAGAAGGGGGGGGGGACATCGTGCGAGCATCGGTTGAACCTCCCCCCTTTGCCCCCCTTGATAAAAGCGTGTCGGGGAAGATGGGGAGATGAACACAAAAACAAAACACAAGTTATGGACTGCTAGCAACAATGCCAAAGAGCTAGCAAAGCGGGAAGGGTTGTCAAGAAACGTATGCAAGTTATGTAGTGGTGTACTGTATGCTGTATGCTGTATACTGTATTGGGATCAAGTGAGGGGATGTGGACGCTACGAGGGCGGGGGGGTATGTCGGATACGCAGCGGCCAGCACCAGTAAAACGACTAGAATATCATTTCATCCCCATAAAAGAGATGATGGGGCGAGCAAGACCTCAGTCGATGACTTTGCAATGTCAGTCAATTTGCCCCCTTCTACAGCCCTTCGGGGGAGTGTATGTACCCAGTATGCCCAGCTCTTTGAATCCGAAATCTGATAGAAGACAGGTGCACCCGCGTCGCTGCGTGGATCAGCACAGTTGTTTTGTTCTGTTCGTTGTCAGCAGCAGGCCGGCTGAGCGGGCAGTCTGGCAGTGCTGCCTGTGAGGTGTTACTGTGCATTATTCCGGCGGCTCTGCTTCCTTTGCCCCAGCGCCTGGGGGTGCTTTGATGGTAACGAGTATTACAAATTGTCCACATCCCGCCGTTGCAGCTCCCGACATGGTTGCAGCTCTCGCAGCCACCTGCTCGGGTTCTCACATAGTAGAAGCAGGCAACCGTCAGCAAAAACTCTCCACATGTCATCTCGGCCCGTGCAAACTCCACAAGTTCTTGGTGTGGCGCTTGAGCATACTCCTGATCTTTCCATCTCCCCTCCCCCCCCCCAACTCAGGCATTCCAGTACTGCTGGAACCCGACAACAATGGGAAAACCCGAAGAGATTGTCTAGACCACCCAAGACATGCCCTGATCGAATTTTCATATTTCGGGGTACTAGACCATAACCCCAAACGCGTCTGTAGGATCTCAGTATGTGCACAAAACGACCCCGGCGCCAATCATGTTCCCAGCGCCATCCAGATCGAGCCTCGTAGGACTACTGTACAACTGAATATTACTCCCACTGACGCCAAGCAACAGCCAAGCTTACACCCTCTTCCCCCCTCCAGACTATCGCCACAAACCAACGCCGCCCATGCGCCACACCATGTGGGCGTCACAAACGCCACATCGCGCCACACATGTCCGGCCACCAAACAGAGTAGGGCGTCTAAGCACCCCAGTTTCGCTGCTCCTGGATGGCGACGCGTCTGCGAGTTTGTAACTCCGGCATACAGTAAACAAGGGACGCATACGGTAAGGTGGCATCCTAACATGGGGGCACACTTTGGCTGAAGGAAACAAGAGGGTGACTACTGCTCGCGTCCCCCACCCACTCGTGGTGACATCTGGTAGATAATCAGTGTTCCGTGGAACGGGGCCCTCTTACAATCGAATGCATGGCTAATGGGTGCATACTGTAGCGTGCACCCTCTTCTACGAAATTACAACAGGCAACCCTTTACGGCCGATTCTGCGGACATTGCCAGTGTCCCTTTGCTGCAGACTGCAGGTATTCCTCTGCTTCACCAGGACTGACTACATTGCATACAGTACACAGAGTGGAGTATGAGCACCAAGCAATGGGATGTTGAATTGTGTTCCCGTTCATCATGGCGTCTCCACGTCATGACTGGCCATAGCATGAGACAAACAAGCAAGTAAACAAACAAACAACAGAACAAGCTCAAAATCAGTGCTGTGGCGCAAAAGCCTCCGCCTCGCGTCCTCCCATTCAACCAAGGTTGCATACCCAAGAACACGGCCTGGGAATGGCTACCGTACAGTACAGGTTGGTCGTGTGCCAGGACGCTACTGCGACGGTTGTTGAATCAAAACTGGAACACAGGGAACCTGCTGGCCAGAGGCCAGAGGTTGAACGGAGGAGATGACTGAGAGGACTCAGGGCAAGCCAAGTTCAGGGCCAGCCCTGACTGCACCAAACGAAACCCCGACGCGCCCGCCTTTCGCTGCGGAGGGAGTTAGGTGACAGTCTGCATGCATCCTGCACCGACAGCTGCTCATCAGGTGTAACCATTGTCAATTCCGAGGTCCGCGGCTCAATGTGGCTAGACGATGGTAGCAGAAGGGGGTACTGGTCGCATCCGTGACAGGACAATGAGTCTGGACAGTTGGCAGCTCGACACTTCCCCGGCACGGCACGCGTCGGACGCGTACGCGCCACTCGTGCCATGCTGCGGTGCGCAGTGGTTTGCACAGTTTGGATCTGACCCATTGCTTTCGCGTTGCAAAAAGTGGCAGGCAGGTAGTAGGTGCCTTGCAGCCGGCGGCCCATGCCCAAAATACCCGTGGTGGGACTCTGGTTGGCCAATAAAGCTGCGCCGCACGGACGTGACTAGAACACAACTGCGGGCTACGCTGCACGGGCGGGCACTCGAGGATGGAAATAGCTTCGAGGTCTGTGCAGAGGAGCACGCTTGGACCATTAGGATGGACAGGCATTGTTCAGACTCTGGGACACCTGTGCTGTGATCCTCTTATTTCCGTCTGTTATACGGTGCCTCCTGGACTGCATGGACTGCACGCCTGCAGCTGCGTGCAGGTCGGACCAAGTCGCAGTGACGGGGCCAGGCCTCCCTGTCACAGCTGCACTGGTCGCACACAACTGCACAGCTCCACAGCATGGTCTGAGGCACAATCCTCTTGGTCAATGGACGGTCACGACAAACGTCAGCGGCGAGGTCCTAATTACCGAGCAACTGTAATACGCATAAGCCACGTCTCCAACATGCGGTCCACTCTGATAGCTATTGTAAGGGAGACTACGGCCAAGCTTTGGATGAGCCCTAGCATGTGGAGCTCGTCTTCCAACAGCTCGTACATGTCAACTGGACGCACCCTTGCGTGGGGTTTTGGGGTGGTTGCGATGCTGCCCTTTGCACATGTTTACAAACTCTCCGATGACGAAGGTCGGGACGCCAAAGTTTGTGTTTGGCGGCCGATTCGGGTTCGGGTTCGGAGCGTCTGGACTCTTGAGCTTGGACACAAAAATCTCGTGCCAGCCAGCCAGCCAGCGCAAAAGGACAGGCACAGACAGACTCAGGGCGGGCCATCCAGGTACTGCGCATCATGCGCATCACCCACCCCATTTTAGCTCCTACCAAAGTTGTACGCAGTTGTACGCGATCACGCGACGAGGTGCCGAACGGCGCCAACGCGCCAACAGCCAAACAGGCAAAGGGGACAGGGACGACGGCAGCCATGTTTGCGCCGGCTTCCATAATTAGACGCCATATTCACAATACCCCGAACAGCAACAACAACAACAGCTGCGATTGCTTTCCTGAAGTCTACCACTGCAGACAGAGCAGGGTTGTATCCCGGGGATGATCCTGAAGCGCAGAATGTGGTGGCGCGGGCGCGTCCGTTCCCTGGCGGCCTGGCGGCGCGGGCTCGGCGCCAGAAGTGCATCCCATCTGCGCGCGCATCCCGATGGGTGGACATTGGTGTTTGTTGAACAACCTGATGCTCGCCAACACCCCATTTCCTGCAGCGGCCAGTCCCTCCTCCGTCGTCGACCCTTTGCTGCATGCTGCACGCTGCATGCTGCATGTTGGGCACGTTGGTTCTTTGACTCTTTGACTGTTTGACTCTCTTTCATCTGTGCAACCTCATCTCTCTTTCGCCCGTTTCCTGTCGTCGACCACAGACCTCACTCTCTTTTCGCATCGACGTTCCTTTTGCAGCTAGGTCCTCTTCGGCACGCCCCCGCTCTCGACCCGGCACCCGTCGTATATAGCTGACACATTCGTGTAAGTTTTGCTCCTTCTTGTCCGCCAACACTCGAGCTAGAAGCTCACATTCGTTCGTTGTTCGTGTTTACAGTCCTTTGTTCCACGGTCCCTCGCTTTACGAAAACCCCCGAAAACCATGTTCTTCTCGACTCTCGCCACGGCCGCCCTCGCGGGTGCGTCGCTCGTCAACGCCGCGCCCCTGGAGGAGCGCTACAAGGCCGCTGTCCTCGAGCAGCGCTACAAGGCCGCCCTCCTTGAAGAGTACGAGACGTACCACATCCGCTACCTCGCCCTCGAGTGCTACAAGCAGCACAACACGACCTTCTTCGACGACTGCTGCCACCCGCTCAAGACGGCCCAGACCCTCGCCGACGACCGCGAAGAGTACTGCACCCCCAACGCCACGGCTCTCGCGGCTGCCTCGTCCCGTGTCGCCGCCAAGGCCACCGCGACGATCACCAGCTCTGCTCCTGCGGCGACCTCCACGGACGAGGACGAGGACGATGACTACGATGAGGACGACGAGGAGGACGAGACCGAGTACGAGTACTGCTCGGCCGCCGCCGCTGCCGAGTCTACCCAGGCTGCTGCCGCCGCCGCCCCCTCGCCTTCTGCTGCCCCCTCACCCTCCGCTGCTCCCTCCGCCGCCGCTTCGGAGGCTCCCGCCTCGGAGGCCCCTGCTTTGTCGTCGGCCGCTTTCGACTACGTCAACGCCGCCGCCGCCAACGCCGTGGTCCAGGAGGCTTCGTCCCAGACTCCCTCCCCCTCGGCCACGTCCGACGCTCCTGCTGCTTCCTCGGAGGTTCCTGCTGCTTCCTCGGAGGCTCCCGCTGCGTCGTCGGCGGCCCCTGCGCCGTCGTCCGAGGCCCCCGCTACGTCGCCCACCCCCTCGCCCGAGCCTTCGTCCGAGGCACCCGCCCCGACCACCTCGTCCGAGGAGCCCAGGCCACCGACGACTCGAACAACGACAACGACAACAGCGGCGGCAGCGGCCAGACCTACAGCGGCATGGCTACGTTCTACTCGCAGAACGGTGTGGCCGGTGCCTGCGGTGACGTCCACGGCGACTACGACATGATTGCGGCCCTTCCTTACGCCTGGTGGCCCAACGGATACACCCAGCCCATCGAGCGTGAGTTGCAACAACCCCCTCAGTGGACAGACAGAGCTGACATTTTGCAGAGTGCGGCAGGAGCATTGTCATCACGCGTCCTTCGAGCGGCGCACAGATTACTGTCATGGTTGCCGATGGTAAGTCTTGATCGAGTTCACCGAGACGGGTCTTGCGTGATCGTTTGGGCCCTTCCGAGACTACCTTACTAACGTGCACAGCCTGCCCCACCTGCGTCTCGGGTGACTCTGTCGACCTCTCCATCGGTGCCGTGAGTACTATAAATTCATCGCAATGCTGCGACCATTTGCTGACTGTTCTCAGTACCTCCAGCTCGGCACCGAGAACGAGGGCACGTTCCCCATCACCTGGCAGTTTGCTTAAACCCCCATCATCCCATATATTTATACGCGCCCGGTGCGCATTGTGTAGCTGCGCTACATGCATATTGGCTTGGCCCATAGTTGCGGTGCAGGTGAAGCAGAATGTGCCACTTGGGGCGCCAACATCTAGAACATCTAGTACTCACACCGAGTGCCTCCTGAGGTGGCCCGTCACTCAAGGGGCAGTTCCAAACCTTCAGGTGTCGCATGTCCGTCACGTCCATGTGAGCATTCGCCTCTTGTCCTGATACATGGGCGTCGTCTCATCCCACTGTGACAGCAGCAAAGCACGACTTCCCAGTGTCAATACTCTCTCGTTGTTACGAGGCGGTGCCTGCTCCAGTCGTCACGTGACCTCCCTCGCGCAGTGACGCGGTCGTGGCATGACGCAACATTACAACTCGACGTCGACACTCTTCGACCAGCCTCCCCCAACTACTCTATTACACAACAGATACAACAACCATGGCGTGGAAAGCAGGTACGCCCACAATCCCAGCATACATCCCCCCCTTGCCGCTCTGCTCACACTGTGCTCACAGGCCCGCTCTACCCGTGCAACCCCGCGACGGCGCGCAACGAGTCGACCAAGCTCGGCGCCGATCCCAAGGGCGAGAAGATTGTGTACACCAACGGGCGGGCTGTTATTGTGAGTACTAGTGTGGTGTGATATGGAACCTGAGGAAGAGGTGGTGGGGTCGTGGACGAGCTTGCAGCTTGCACCGCTCGGGGTGGGGCAAATTGAGCGAGATGGGAGATGGGATGAGGTACGATGCCCAATGTAAGGATAGCCGGCGCACCAGTCGTGACAAGAGGAGAGGGAGGATGGTGAATACAATGTTGGGGATGGGGAATGAGCATAGCTATTGGAGACAAGGGAGGGAGTCCGGTCGAAGTCCGGTCGAAGTCTGGCCTGGCGAACGGCCAGGACTGGCGTGTTGCCGTTGGACGGGGTGGGGTACCGTGTAGACTGCCGAGATGGAGACGAACTGGGAAGACTAGAGGCGACCATTATGCCCTGCTGACACCAGATCCGCGACCTTAACGTATGTAACACCGCGACACGCAGCGAAACTAACAGCAGGACCCGGCAGTTGCCCACGCCTACACTCGTAAGTGCCTCTCCTTGATCAATCCCCCAAAGCGCCCACTGACCGCAGAACACACGCAAACGACCACCGTCGCCCGCTTCTCCCCGTCGGGATACTACATCGCGTCGGGCGATGTGGCGGGCAACGTGCGCGTGTGGGACGTGACCAACCCAGAGGAGAATGTGCTCAAGCTGGGCATCCGCCCGATCAGCGGCCGCGTCAACGACCTTGCGTGGGACTCGGAGTCGAAGCGCATCATTGTCGGCGGAGAGGGCAAGGACAAGTTTGGCGCGGCGTTCTTTGTCGATTCGGGAAGCTCGTGTGGAGAGATTTCGGGCCATGCCAAGGTGTGTCTGTGGTGCGACTTGGACTTGGCCGGGATTAGTGTTGTGCTGCATAGATGTGAAAGTGGACCTCGGAGTATGTGCTAACCCCAGCCCATCACCGCGCTCAGCGTGCGCCAGCAGCGTCCCTTCCGCGCCGTCTCTGGCTCGGACGACAACAGCATTGTCTTCTACACCGCCGTGCCGTTCAAGTATGACAAGGTGAGCGGCTGCACGGAGTCTCTGAGGACGACCCCTCTGACGCGCAGATTATCCACACGCACTCGCGCTTTGTCCGGGACGTGGGCTTCTCGCCCAACGGCAACCACTTTGCGAGTGTGGGCTCGGACGGCAAGCTGTTCCTGTACGACGGCAAGACGGGCGACGTGCTGGGCGAGGGCGCCGGTGTCGATGCGACGCGCAGCCTGATGGCGCTGTCGTGGGCGCCCGACTCGACCAAGCTCGCGACGGCGGGCGCCGACGGCGTGGTGGCGCTGTGGGACGTGAACGGGCCACAGGCGCAGGTCGCCCAGAGCTGGAACGTGGGCACCGACGTTGCCGACCAGCAGATGGGCGTCGTGTACGCCAACCCCAACACGGTCGTGTCGGTATCGCTCTCGGGCGTGCTCAACGTGTTTGACACGCGTGAGCCGACGGCCCGCTGGCGCACGCTTCACGGCCCAACAAAGGCCGTGACGGCCGCGGCGCTCGACGCAAACGAGCACAATACGACCTTCTACACGGGCTCGTTTGACGGCACCACAAAGGCCTTCTCCATCCCGTCGGGCGAGTGCGCCGACGTCCCCGGGGGCCACACGGCGCGCGTCGTCGGCCTCGCCCCGGCGGCCGGCAGCGTCTGGTCGGCAGGCTGGGACGACAAGGTCTCGTCCATCACCGGCGGCCAGTTCTCCCCCTCGTCCCTCCCCACCAAGAGCCAGCCGACAGGCATCGCGGCGACCCCCAGTGCCGTCTACATTGCGTCGTCCAACGGCGTCGAAATCGCCCCCGCCGCAGGTGGCGCACCCACCACCGCCCCCGGCGAAGCAACCGCCGTCGCTGCCCACCCCGGTGCCGGCAACGCAGGCGACCTCGTCGCAGTCGGCCAGGGGAAAAAGGTCGTCCTCGCCACCCCCGCAGGCGGCAAGCTCACCCTCGTCGCAGAGTTTGACGACAACAAGGGCGACGTCCTCGCCCTCGCCTTCTCCCCCGACGGCGCTCTCCTCGCCGCAGGCGACGCCGCGGGTAGGATCGTCCTCATCGACGTCAATGAGAAGAAGGTGAGTCGTGGACGCGGTGGATGGCATCGTTGGGTTGGATGGGTCCAGTGTCAGGTCACGTCCGTCAGAGTGAACCTCTCATATTCCATCTCCTGCCTCTCAACGGAACACGTCTAACCACCTCCCCAACTCTCCTGCCCCTCCCCTCCCTTCCCTTCCCCTCTCTCCCGTCAACCTTCGTGCCACCACTCACTCCAGGTCCTCGTCTCGTCGCGCTGGACGTTCCACACTGGCCGCATTGCCTCCCTCGCATTCTCGCCCAGCGGCCGCCGCCTCGCATCCGCCGGTGCCGACGAGAGCATTTATATCTGGAACCCGGCAAAGGTGCTGCGCAACGTGGCCATCAAGAATGCGCACCCGGGCGGCGTAGCGGGCGTCGCGTGGGAGAGCGACGGGCGTGTTATCTCGGCCGGCGCAGACGGGTGCGTGCGGACGTGGGACATCAAGGAGGACGCTTAGAGCCGTGAAATACACAAGGCTGGGGCGTGTACTCCCATGCTCGGCAGAGAAATATAGAATGCCATTGGCGGCGACGAGAATAGCATGACATGCATTGATGAATGCCGCTGGCTGCTGTGCAGGACATTGCTCGCTCGTCTCTGCATCTTGCGCTCTGGCGCTGCCCCCCCCCCCTTCCCCCCCGTGCTGTAGCTACCGCCCCCACTACAGTGGCATACCACCTTACGCCCCCGCTCACAACAAGCCCTGGCGCTTGAGATCCTCGTACGTCTTCTTGTCGTAGACGTTTCCGTCTGCGTCCTCAAACTCCTCTGCGCGCTCCATGGCGCTCAGCTCCTGTCGTCCCTCGTGCTTGAGCTTGTCTGCCAGCGCGAGCGCATCGGCGATTTTGGTGATTTCGTGGAAGTGCCGCGTGTTGGGAAGGCCGAGGGCGCGCATGCCGAACGCGTGGCGTGATTCCTGGAAATGGCGGTCAAACGCTTTGCTGTGGACGTCAGTGAACTGCTCGTAGACAGCCAAAATGGTGGCAACACGTAAAAGCGGCGGATCAAGGCTCGCCGACGCCGTGGCCCGACTCACCGTCCCATGTAGACGAAATCCGAGCAAATCTCGCATTTAAACTCGACGCCGAGCCCGTGCAGCTTGTAGAGCCAGTATGGGATGGGCTTGCCATCCCATCCGAGGGGGAGTTTGAGGGGGTTGTAGACCTTGTCGTCGTCGTCGTCTTCGTCGTCGTCGCCCTCGGCCACCTCGACGGGCGGGGGTGCGTCCTCCTGCTCTTCGAGCTCGGCCTCGCGCTCGCGCGCCGTGAGTGCCATGCGGCGCTCGACCTCGGCGCGCGAGTCGGCGAGGAGCTGCGGGACGGGGGGGAAGACGAGGAGGGCGGCGACGAGGAACGTGAGGCGCGCGGCGGGCTTGACCTTGTCGCGCGCCATGGCCGACGTCGTGGGTCCCGCACCCGCCCCGGCGTCCGACTCGGCGACGGCCTTGCCTGCCGCCTCCTTCTTCTTGTGCTTGGGCGACGACAGATGTGCGTCGTACACTGTCTGCTTCGAGTAGTGCTTCTGGCAGTACGGACACCAGATGCCCGCCCCGCTCCCGCTCGCGGCGCCGTTGGCCGCACCCCCCTTGGCACCCGCTCGCTCCTCGCGCCATCCCGCGACCTCGTCCGCAGCCCACGCCACCTCGAATGCACCCTCTTCCTCGCTGATCTTGGCTTGGATGTCGATGAGCGGCAGCGCACGCTCGAAAAAGCCCACAATGTATGTGTACAGCGTCTGCACATACGTCAGGTACGCTGGCAGGCCCCGTTCCCGCGCATCGAGGGTGCGCTCCACACGCCCGCTCTTGAGCATGTCCAAGTAGGCAATGTACGACAGGCGCGAGCTCCCCTTCAGATTCAGGTATTGCGAGTGCGCCTCGTACATGTCCAGGTGCTTGCCATAGGCTTCCTCGCCAGAGAACACGCTGTCGAGGGCTGGAGCGTTAGTAGCTGCGCAAGGACGATCGCACCCGAGGGTACACCAACGCCGTGCCCTCGTACACACTCGACTCGACGCCGCCGCACCCACACCACTACTCACGGTCAATCACGATCGGCTCCTCCTCGCCCTCCACTTCGATTGTTTGCAGGCCATCGCTCCGCACCATCTCGTCAATCTCGTTCAGAAACTCGCGCGCGTTGATGCCCGTGTTTCTCCGGTGGAACTCTTTAATGTCCCCGAGCCGCTTGTAGAACTCGCCCAGGTCGTCCTCTGTTCCTGCCGGCGGCGCCGAGAGGAGCGCCAGCTCGGTCGGCCGGAGTCTTGAACCGTCAGCAATCGGACAACAGAACCGAACAAGAAACCTTGCAAGCTAGTAACTTACCCTGGCAAGTCCTCATACGTCTCGACGAGGTTGTGGCGCAGGTCGCCGACACGAGTGAGGATCTCTGCCGCCTTGCGGTCCCTGCGCGTAATGTTGCGTTGCTGCAATGTTAGCAACAACACCATGGCGCAGGACCACACGACTCACCGCTGTTGGGTTCTGCATGAGAACCTCGGCGAGCGCCTGCTCATACCGCTCAATCTCCTCGTGGCATGCTCGCTGCGTCTCGATGATCGAGTCCATGGTGATGGTTGACGACGGTGTGAGGTGGGTACAAGTTGTCTACTTGAAATCACAGTTGTTGTAAGAGTAGTGACTTCCACATGCAGCCCTGGTGGCGGATGCCACACCTTCGGATATTCGGCATTATCGCCACTTGGCTGGCTGGCTGGTCTTATTGTTGCACCATCGACACTCATCACAAGCACTCGTTACACTCAACAACACTTGCAGCAACAACAACAATATCCAAAATGGCGGTAAGCATGGCACTGAGCGCGCACAGTGGGCGACGTGACTGACATTGTCTTTTTCCTGCATGCAGCTCAACCCGTAAGTTTTGCCGCGTCTTAAAACTTGTGACGAGGAACGTGCATCTGACAGTCACAGTGGAGATGAGAAGCTCGTGTTCGAGTCGTCCGAGGCGGTCACTGTCGTACGTACATCAAGCTGCCGGGGATGCAAGGCAGCGTTTTGTCGGGAGGAGTGAGAGCGTTCATTGACATGGCGCTTGTTGCTCCTCTCGAATACAGGCCCCAACTTGTGAGTGGCAAGAGATTCTGTTGGTGTAGACAGGCGCTGACACTCGATACCAGTCGAAGCACTCAACCTGAAAGAGGATCTCCTCCGCGGCATCTATGCCTACAGTGAGTTTCTATTGCCAGCGTGGTTGTCTAACCCGCAGACTTTGAAAAGCCGTCTGCGATTCAGCAGCGCGCGATCATCCCCATTATCCGCGGGCGCGATGTCATTGCCCAGGCGCAGTCGGGTACGGGTAAGACCGCGACGTTTGCCATTTCGGCGCTCCAGTCTCTCGACATGAACAATCGCGAGACGCAGGCGCTCATCCTGTCGCCGACGCGCGAGCTGGCCATCCAGATCCAGACAGTCGTGCTCGCGCTCGGCGACTATATGAACGTGTCGTGCCACGCGTGCATTGGTGGCACATCGGTCGGCGAGGACATTCGCAAGCTCGAGGCCGGACAGCAGGTCGTGAGCGGCACCCCCGGCCGTGTGTTTGACATGATCCGGCGACGCAACCTCCGCACAAAGGACATCAAGATGCTGATTCTCGACGAGTCGGACGAGCTCCTCAACAAGGGCTTCAAGGACCAGATTTACGACATTTACCGCTACCTCCCACCCGCGACGCAGGTCGTCATTGTTTCGGCCACCCTCCCCCACGACGTGCTCGAGATGACCACCAAGTTTATGACAGACCCCATCCGCATCCTCGTCAAGCGCGACGAACTGACCCTCGAGGGCATCAAGCAGTTCTTTGTCGCTGTCGAAAAGGAGGACTGGAAGTTTGACACCCTCTGCGACTTGTACGACACGTGCGTAAACTTGTGGCCACTTTCCCCCGTCGCCAAGCACAAACTAACCCCCAGCCTCACCATCACGCAGGCCGTCATCTTCTGCAACACGCGCCGCAAGGTCGACTGGCTCACCGAGAAGATGCGCGAGGCAAACTTTACCGTCTCGAGCATGCACGGCGAAATGGTCCAAAAGGAGCGCGACGCCATCATGGCAGAGTTCCGCGGCGGCCAGAGCCGTGTGCTTATTACGACCGACGTGTGGGCGCGCGGTATCGACGTCCAGCAGGTCTCGCTTGTCATTAACTACGACCTGCCCACGTCGCGCGAAAACTACCTCCACCGTATCGGCCGCTCAGGCCGCTTTGGACGCAAGGGTGTCGCCATCAACTTCGTCACCGTCGACGACGTCAACGTCCTCCGTGACATTGAGCAGTACTACTCTACTCGTGAGTGGAGATGGGTCGCATTGGGTTGTCCAACGACGCTGACACGCGCAGAAATCGACGAGATGCCCATGAACATCACCGATCTCGCATAAGGGCGGGCGACGGGCAGTGTTAGTGTATGCAACGATGTAGACTACGACTTGGGCGGCCGTTGTGAAGTGGCGTTTGTGAAGTATCGGTCGCGCCCGTGATGATGTGGGCGTGTGTCTGTGTGTAGGCGACGTCTTGGCATTGTGACAACGGTAGGGCTATTACCTGCAGTGGACGGCCCGTGATCCGATGGACAGAGCAACAGCGAGACCCAGTGGCGGCATTGCATACCATGAGCGATACCGAACGGGTTCGCTCGGCTGTCCCCGGAGGATGGGATGCCCTCACCTTCACCATGTAGGTACACATTCCGTCCTGAACGACAACAGCCCCAAGCGATAACAAGTGCCCCCGCATCCCCACTGCACCCCAAAGTCAAACGAGCCCACGATGCCGTCACTCTCCTTCAGCGGTATAGTTTTGGGCCCATAGTGTGTGTCGTCGTCAGTTGGGAGTAGTCACCGAAGACTCTGACGACGACACTTACTATGGGCCCAAGACTATACCGCTGGAGGAGAGTGACGGCATCCAGTGCCATTCATAATGTCAACGCTCGGACGCCTCATGCCCTCCCTCCTTCCATTATTGACCCCCCATGTTCACGTGTATTGACCACCATTCAAGCTCCATGGGACCATACCCGGCTCTGCAGGCCCTGCACCGCTACAAAGCAACCAGCCGGACCGGAATACACATTGGTGTGGAAAACGACTCAAAATACAAGGGCACGAATAACTGTCCTCAGGTCTGTTTGGGTCTCGCCCCCCTCCCTCC